>LR749625.1:1077474-1143515 GCA_902729485.2 Mus minutoides | reverse complement strand
ACACACACACACACACACAATCTCTGCTTATCTAGGACTATCTCTTCTTCTTACAAGGACATCATGTAATCAGGTGGCACCCTAATCCTGTGTGACCAGATTTAAACATTTATATCTGTAAACTCTATGTCCAGATAAGATTTTAGTCTAAGATTCTGAATGAACATTAATTTTAGGAAGACCATTCAGCTGAATATACCTTAATAATCTCACCCAGTTGCCACAGGTTTTACCTCACATCTCACACACACACACACACACACACACACACACACACATACACACACACCATCTCCTCATTGCTCTTTTTTTTTTAACTTTCTATTTAGACATAGTTGTACACTTACCTACAGTTTTAAGAAATAAATACAAGCTGGGCGGTGGTGGCACATGACTTTAATCCCAGCAGTTGGGAAGCAGACACAGGTAGATCTCTGAGTTCAAGTCTGAGAGAGACAGAGATAGAGACAGAGTCAGAGACAGAGACAGAAAGAGAACGCAAACCCCTTAAGGCCACAGGTGACAGTGCTGTGCTGACCAGTGATCCCTGGCTCCATCTTCATCTTCCTCACTGAGCGAAGGCCCTTCGATGACCTGGCATGGCAGATAACCCACTCTGCTTTTTCCACTTTAACCCACTTCAGGCTTAATGGCAGCACTGTTAGAGAGCTGGTGTGTTGTCTACAAGCAGTCTTAAGGATCTCTGAGGAACACTTTCAATTCTTCTTCCTCTTGTATCCCCAGAGGATCAGAACCCAGGCAGGATGTTGTTACAGGAAGACCTCAGCCCTGACACTTCTCCAAATGAAATGGAGAGGTTTGATAATTTTTTTAATGGAAAGAAATCTCCCTCTGGCCATCCACCTGGGCCATTCTTTATTGATAAAGAACATTGGGAAGAGAGATCTGTCAAAAGTTAAGAGCAGCTGCTGCTCTGTCAGCAGAACAGGCTTTGATTCCCAGCACCCACAGGGCAGTTCACAACCATCAGTAACGCTGGTTCCAGGGCACACAGTGCACATATATACATGCTGGCACACATCCATAAAAATAAAAAAATAAAAACTAACAGAGAACAAACCATCATGCAGGAAGGTAATAAATTGTTATTGATTTTTTGTAAATACTTCCTGATATGTTTTGGAAATACAAGTGAGCCTCATATAGAGGATAAATCAAACAATACCAAGATTTTTATCTAAGCATAGGGCCTTATGTCTGCTTCCCAGCAGAGACCTGTTCAGAATTTTTAAAATAGGCCCAGAAAACTGCTAGAAAAGGCCCATGCTGCTGAGTCCTCTCAGCTAGAAGAGAACTGGCTTCCAAACAGCAAAGAAGCAGCAGAGATCACTTTGAGAGCATATCCACTGCTCCGTGATTTTAACACTCGATTTAAGAAAGAAAACATTCTTAGAATTTGAGAACTTGCTAGAAATCCTATGTTTCTTTTCCCCTGAAACTGACCTTGCTGTCCAGAAGCCTTTGAGCCTTCCTGGAATGTCTGTTTAGAATTCCAGACAGTTTTCATGAAGCACACTTCTGCCAACATTATAAGCAGGAGCCTTTCTCTTCCTAGAATCATAATGGATATGATCTTGTCTTCCAAATAAAAGGACAGGGTAATTCTACCACCAACAGTACCACTTAGTTCATCTAGAGTTTAATTTCCAAATTGAAACACAAACATTAATCAGTATGAAATATGCCCATGAGTATCCAAGGAATGTTCAGAAGGAGAGTGAGGTGGTCATATTAATGACAAACTAAAACTGCTCAAAGACTTTTCACTGGAAGAATTAAACAATTTTGAGTGTTGCTCATTTCCCCCACCTCTAAAACTGATTACAATTATGTATGAGCCTGGTTTCTGACCAGAGCCAGTAAAGAATCAGCATGGAACATTTCCAGCCAGGTAACCTGACTGAACCCTAGGTCAGCTCTTACTAGCTGTTTTGCCCTCCACTGGCTGCTTAATGTCTTCTATCTCTGCTGAATCAGTGTGATGATCCCTGTCCCCTAAGAGTTGTCCAAAGAGCAAATTACTTAGAACAATGCTAGGTTCTCAATGTTTTAAATGTCATATATGCATAGAAAACATAAAAACAAACTCTCTTCTGACCCCAGAACTTGCTCATAGAAAGCAGGAGGATAGAAGGTCCCTGTGTGCACCAACTTCTGTATGTTTCAAATGTGCCCATATGTATCCTCAAACCACATAGTCCAAGTCTAACATTATGTTTGTTTAGTTGGTTGGTTGGTTGGTTGGTTGGTTGGTTGGTTGGTTGGTTGATTGGTTGGCTAGTTGGTTGGTTGGTTGGTTGGTTTTTTCAAGGCATGGTTTCTCTGTGTAGCCCTGGCTGTCCTAGAACTTGCTCTGTAGACAAGGCTGGCCTCAAACTCAGAAATCCTCCTGCCTCTGTCTCTTGAGTGCTAAGATTAAAGGTGTGCATCACCACTGCCTATCATAACACCAACATTACTTTTATAACTTTGAGGTTAACACTTCTAGGATTAGCCTTCTCTGGCTATGCCCTATTCATCTCCTCAATGTCTGCCAGATAACAGATAGGGTGATTTCTATGAGCTCCAGGCCAACCTGAGTTACAAAGAGACACCCTAAATCTAAAACCAAAAGTCATTAAGTTTAATTAACTAAACAAATTAGACAAAATAATCTTAGAATCTTTATGTAAAAGATTTCAAAAAGTAATTAGGCATGGTGGTGTGTCTTTAATACCAGCAATCGAGAGGCAAAGGCAGGCTGAACTCTTGAGTTCTTGGCCAACTTGGTCTACATAAGTGAGACCTTGTCTAAAAGAGAGACAGAGACAGAGACAGACACAGAAAGACAGAGAGAGAGAGAGAGAGAGAGAGAGAGAGAGAGAGATTTCAGAAAGATAGTGCAAAGAGTAGAAAAATGTCACAAATGCCAAACCAGAGTAGGCCAACATTCCAAGTGTCTTCACAGTGTCTCCACCATGATATAGCATCTCAATAACTGAGCAGCCTTAGACCAAATCCACACAGGTCAGGAATAAATAAGGCCAGTGCCTGATGCCTGGGTGAGAAGACAGGCAATAGGTTTGAAGACTTTGAATGAGACAGACAACAAATGCAAAAGAAGCCAGTGCCCTCCCCATCATGATGAAGACCTCAGCCTCCAGTGACTCACTCACTTAAAATATCTTACCATAGTCCCTTCATCTTCTCTCTGAGTCCCACCTAACGCTCACATTGGTTAACTTTGTATACTGGCTGGTTTTGTGTGTCAGCCTGATCCAAGCTAGAGCCATCAAAGAGGAAAGAACCTCAGTTGAGAAAATGCCTCCATGAAATCCAGCTGTAAGGTATTTTCTCAATCGGTGATCAATAAGGGAGGGCCTAGCCCATGGTGGGTGGTGTCATTCCTGGACTGGTGGTCCTGGGTTCTATAAGAAAGCAAGTTGAGCAAGCCAGAGGAAGCAATCTAGTAAACAGCATCCCTCCATGGCCTCTGCATCAGCTCCTGCCTCCAGGTTCCTGCCTTGGTTGAGTTCCTGTCCTGACTTCCTTGGTGATGAACAGCAGTGTGGAAGTGTGAGCTGAACAAACCCTTTCCTCCCCAACTTGCTTCTTGGTCATGGTGTTTTGTTGCAGCAATGGAAACCCTAAAACAACTACTATAAATTCCTTTTTTAATCTCAAGAACGTTGCAATCTCAGTTCTGCAGTTAATCCCCATCACAATCATCCAAACAGCATCCAGGAAACAAAACCACCAGAGTGTTGAAAGATTTATGAAAATGCAAATGAGCATAGCTCCATAAGGAGCTACTTCTAAACCAGCCTCAGTGGCTTAAAGGCCAAGGAACCTACAGCTTTATGTTGAATAACTAAAGAGCATTCGTCTGGGGGTAGCGAAAATGTGGGAAAGGAAACAAAACAACCCTTTCCTATGTCCAGGAAACTGAGACCATGTTCTCTTCTTTCATATATGTTAAGATAGTCACAGACTAATGGAGACTGCAAAATATCCACAATCATATTTCATAAATCATATTTTTCTAATCCTATGTGCCCCCCTTCTCATGAAATCTTGACCTCATTGTAATCTTACTTCCATCACAAAATGCCCCTATTCCTTGCCCTCCAAGTTTGCCTGACATTCTCCATATTGACTCTACCCTGCAGGGAGTCACTTCTCTCAACAACCCTTACCACTAGAGAGAGCTTGGCTTCAGTCTTTCCCACCTGAGGAGTTACAGCCCAGTCTGCCTAGCCAGCAGCCTTCTAAAAGGCTAATCCAGTTGACCTTTCTATAACTATTTAGTGGTTCTCTCAAATGCAGGTTTTGAGTGCGATAGAATCTTTGTTGCCCCAACTGTGCTCATGGTCCTCAAAGACTGGCTTGCATCCATGACTTCTGAAGTCAATGATTAAGGATACGGGCACCTGAGGGAGAAGACAGCGCAGAAGCAACTTTAAAGATATTAAGGTTAAGTAAGAAATTAAAGAAAAAGTCAATGAACTGCCTTGTTTAGGGATTTTTAGAAACTTAGCAATTGGCCTGTCCAATTCAAATAATGATAACCACAACAACCCCTCACATTGCCTAGCACTCGGTACCCAGCATACAGTGGTGTGTGGGCGGGGGCTGTCTCTGAGTAAACACTGAACAATTTGAGAATGACACATGAGTTTCTCACCATTCTAAGTACAATACCCAAAAAGACATTACTTGATAAAAGTTTGCTTAACAAATGAATGAGTGACCAATAGCACATAATTTAATCTCTCAAAATCAGACAGTCGGGCTGGTCGCAAAAGTTTTGCTCCTTGAAGCTGAAATGGCCACATCTTCCAAATATTTGAGAAACTAGGACATTTTCCAGAGTAATAAAATCCAGGTGTTACTTATGAGAAAAGTAATGTGAAGGAACTTCATTTAAAAGTATCTAAACCATCATGTAACACAAGAGTAGAACACTTACCCAGCAAGCAGAAGGCCATGAGATCAATCCCAAGCCCTGAGAAGAAATTTTAAAGAGTGCCAATGGCTTCATATATTTGATATGAAAAGAATTTTTCAAAGTCCTGTTTAACTGTCTGTTGACTAAATAAGGCAATTGTTGCTTGGCTGTCTGTGACCCTATGTCAGCTAAGGGTGGAATGTTCGTTGTGATAGGAAGAACCCCATCATCCTCACTGCCTTCTAGAAGCGCCCTCTGGCTGGGAGACAATGTATGCAAGCAAGATGGCGTCTGATGAGTCGTTCCAGAACAGACTTCCCTCTTTGCTCAGGATCAGAAAGGATGGAGGCCTTGGACGAGTTTAGACTGGTAAGGAGAGAGGCAAAGCAGACACCCACATATCAGAAGCAGCCTTACCACCAGCGTCATGTTCACCCAGGGCTGAGCCCATTGTCCACCAGAGAATAAAACTAAGAATAATCAGAACTGCGGGGCCAGCAAGAGAGACTGTGTATGACCTTGAAAGCCAAAATCAAAGAACCACTGCAGTGGCTGAGGTGTAAGGCAAATAGTGCTGACTAGGAAACCGGTCCTCAGACACACGGAATGAGTAAAGCATGCTTGTTGCCATAGTAACATGAGTACTGAAGGGGGAAAATGAATGCTGCTTCCTCTAGTAGCCCGGACTGGGCTGGAACTCTCAGCAGGACTAGGGTAGCAGTGGGGTCTGACTGTCCAGGACAGAGCCCAGCATCGCAGAAGCAGGATATCACAGAGAAAATATCCAAGCAAAGAAAGAAGGGGGAGGGAAGGAGAAGGAGGAAAAAGAGAAGGTGAAGGAGGAAGATGAGAAGGTGAAGGAGGAAGATGAGGAGAAGAAGAAAGAAAGAAAGAAAGAAAGAAAGAAAGAAAGAAAGAAAGAAAGAAAGAAAGAAAGAAAGAAAGAAAGGAAGGAAGGAAGGAAGGAAGAAAGGAAGAAAGGAAGGAAGGAAGGATGCAAGCCAAACGTGACATCTCACTCCTGTCGCCCCAGGGTTAGGGAAGCCCAGACAGGAGGATTATCCTAAATTCGTGGCTACAACATGAATTTCAGGCCAACATGAACTCCAGAGTAAGACCATGTCTCGAAACAACAAAGGCCTCATTGTGAGGCACACCTGCATCCCCAGTACCTGGGAGGCAGAGGCAGGAAGGGCACTGCACCTTCCAGCTCAGACTGCTCTCTCAAGTGCTAAAGAGCCAGGGCTAAATAGCAAGACCTCACTCTCTAGTAAAATTACCATCCAGTTAGAAAAGCAGACCTGGTTAATGATGGGACGTTGCTGGGTAACAATAACAGGGCACTTATGATAGGCAGCAACTAGCTAGGCATTGCCATGCCCAGAAGGAGCAAGCAGCTAGGTGCTGGGCCATATGACCTACTGGGACATCTGGAAAACACGACAGACCTAAAAGGTGAACAGACAAATCCACAGAAGCAGAAATGAGACTAGAAAGTATAAAAGGCTGTCTAATTATATAGAAGGTTCATTTCAAACTAATGTCTGATAACTCCTTATTCTTTATGGCTGTTCAATGTTTTTCGGAATTTTTTGTCCTATATTTTTATGTATTCTCTGTTTTCTGATGCTATAACAAAATACCAGAAGTTAGGTTCTTTATAAAGGAAAAGGTTTTATTTAGCTCCCAGTTTGTGGGTCTGAAAGCTCAAGATCAGGCAGCTCATCTGCCTGGCTTCTGGTGAGGGCCCTCATTCTGGGTACAGCCCAACTTTGGCACAAGAGGCAGGAAGACAGATGGCCTTGAGGTCAGATGTTCTCCCATGAGAGCTAACTTAATCCCTTCTGAGGGCAGCTCCTCACTAGGCCCACTTTAAAAAAAAAAAGATTTACTTATTTATTTTATAAGTTCACTGTAGCTGTTGTTGTGAGCCAACCTTGTAGTTGCTGGGAATTGAACTCAGGACCTCTGGAAGAGCAGTTAGTGCTCTTAACCCCTAAGCCATCTTTCCAGCCTGTCTAGGGCCGCTCTTAAAGTCACCCCTTCCACAACACTGCCATAAAGTCCCCACACCTTAACACTGCCAGACTTAAAGTCCAGACTGCTAAACTCCCAGCACGTGAGGCGCTAGGGAACAAGCAATGCCCAGAAGCATCAGGCATTGCCATCTAAGGAGCCGGGATGCCCAGAAGCATCAGGGCATTGCCATCTAAGGAGCCGGGATAGGAGCCACCACCCCATCTGATGGTCAAGGAAAGAGGAAGTTGGGACACTAGAAAGTTACTCAGCCGGGTCCTGCTATGTAAACCATGGAGCAGGGTTCAGAGTTCTGCTTCCTGGCTCAGTTCTCCTCCCCCTAGAACAAAAGACCCCTGCGGATTTAAGCTTTGAAAGTAGTTTTTTCCTCTGCTTTTATTTGCTTTGGTTTAGTTTTGTTTTTGTTTGAGACAGGGTCTCACTGTGTAGACCCAGGCTACCCTGGAATTCACTGTGTCAACCAGGCTGGCCTCAAGCTCAGGGAGATCCTCTGACTCTAGGGCTGGGACTAAAGGTGGGCACCTGGTTGTTGAAACTTAACCATGTAAAAACAGGAAGAAAGAAGAAGCAAGAGAAAGTCATGCACACTCGAGCATGCATACCCATACATGTGGACACACATGTAAACACACACACACACATACACACACACACACACTAGCACATTTATAAATTAGCTTTAGAAATCTGTTCCAATAGAAATGGATAAATGTAGTAAGTTGTTTTGATTATAACTACTATTACTAGAACAGACTAGTGAATCAGACATGGGGTAATGTCAGGAGATATGAAGAAATGAGATCTCTGACTACTGTAAACTGTATTATTTAGTCACCTAGAAATCTTTCTATGACTCACTGGGCAAGAGCAGGATGATAGTGATGATAGTCGCCTGCTTCATGGAGATGTGGAAGCACAGAAGTCCCAGCTCCTAGCCTGCCACTCTGAAAGGGATAAAGGAAGGGCTGAGAGAAAGCCCTATGGCAAGATGCAGTCCATCATCTGCACCAGAAATGATCTTAGATGGTAGCCACCTAGAGCTCTTAAAGCCACCCTCTTTAGCTAAAGGCAGCATAGACAGCACACTGGACCGGCCCTGACTTTGCAGACTGTCCCCAGGCTGTCTATAACAAGTCTTCTAGAAAATCTAACAACTTCAAACACACATATTCATTTTCCCAAAACAACAAAAATGCAGAGAATGGGGCCCGGAGCACGTCACTTGGCCAGCCACACCATACTGAAAGCTTACTGACATACCCACGTCCCCACAAGGACAAAGGAACTGGCCAGATTGCCAAGGTCTGCTTTCTGCCTATTTAAATAATATTTAGAAGACTGACTATTGATGTGCTAATTTGCAAATAGTGCCTTTGTCTCCTTTCTTTTTTCTAATTTTTATTACATATTTTCTTCATTTACATTTCAAATGTTATCCCGAAAGTCCCCTAAACCCTCCCCCATCCCACGCCCTGCTCCCTTACCCACCCACTCCTAAATCTTGGACCTGGCATTCCCCTGTACTGGGGCATATAAAGTTTACATGACCAAAGGGCCTCTCTTCCCAATGATGGCCAACTAGGCCACCTTCTGCTATATATGCAGCTAGAGACATGAGCTCTGGGGGTACTAGTTAGTTCATGTTGTTCTTCCACCTATTGGGTTGGAGATCCCTTCAGCTCCGTGGATACTTTAGCTACTCTCTTGGGAACACTGTGTTCCATCTGATAGCTGACTGTGAGCATCCACTTCTGTGTTTGCCAGGCACTGGTATAGCCTCACACGAGACAGCTATAGGGCCCTTTCAGCAATATCTTGCTGGCATATACAATAGAGTCTGCATTAGGTGGCTGATAATGGGATGGATCCCGGGCTGCAGCAGTCACTGGTTGGTCCATCCTTTTGTTTCAGCTCCACACTTGATCTCTGTAACTCCTTCAATGTGTGCTTTGTTCCTAATTCTAAGAAGGGGCAAAGTGTCCACACTTTGATCTTCATTCTTCTTGAGTTTCATGTGTTTAGCAAATTGTATCTTGGGTAATCTAGGTTTCTGGGCTAATATCCACTTATCAGTGAGTACATGTTATGTGAGTTCTTTTGTGATTGGGTTACCTCACTCAGGATGATGCCCTTCAGATCCATCCATTTGCCTAGGAATTTCATGAATTCATTGTTTTAAATAGCTGAGTAGTACTCCATTCTGTAAATGTACCATAATTTCTGTATCCATTCCTCTGTTGAGGGACACCTGGGTTCTTTCCAGCTTCTGGCTATTATAAATAAGGCTGCTATGAACATAGTGGAGCATGTGTCCTTATTAGCAGTTGGAACATCTTCTGGATATATGCCCAGGAGAGGTATTGCAGGATCCTATGGTAGTACTATGTCCAATTTTCTGAGGAACCACCAGACTGATTTCCAGAGTAGCTGTACAAGCTTGCAGTCCCACCAACAATGGAGTAGTGTTCCCCTTTCTCCACATCCACGCCAGCATCTGCTGTCACCTGAATTTTTGATCTTAGCCATTCTGACTGGTGTAAGGTGGAGTCTCAGGGTTGTTTTGATTTACATTTCCCTGATGATTAAGGATGTTGAACATTTTTCCAGGTGCTTCTCAGCCATTCGGTATTCCTCAGTTGAGAATTCTTTGTTTAGCTCAGTGCCCCATTTTTTAATGGGGTTATTTGATTTTCTAGTGTCCACCTTCTTGAGTTCTTTATATATATTGGATATTAGTCCCCTATCTGATATAGGATTGGTAAAGATCCTTTCCCAATCTGTTGGTGGTCTTTTTGTCTTATTGACAATATCTTTTGCCTTACAGAAGCTTTACAACTTTATGAGGTCCCATTTGTCAATTCTTGATCTTACACCACAAGCCATTGCTGTTTTATTCAGGAATTTTTCCCGAGTGCCCATATCTTCAAGGCTTTTCCCCACTTTCTCCTCTATAAGTTTCAGTGTCTCTGGTTTTATGTGGAGTTCCTTAAACCATTTAGACTTGACCTTAGTACAGGAGATAATACTAGATCAATTCCCATTCTTCTACATGATAACCGCCAGTTGTGCCAGCACCATTTGTTGAAAATGCTCTTTTTTCCACTGGATGGTTTTAGCTCCCTTGTCTAAGATCAGGTGACCATAAGTGTGTGGATTCATTTCTGGGTCTTCAATCCTATTCCATTGATCTACCTGTCTGTCACTGTACCAGTACCATGCAGTTTTTATTATGATTGCTCTGTAGTACAGCTTGAGGTAGGACATGGTGATTCCACCAGAGGTTCTTGTATTTTTGAGAAGCATTTTTGCTATCCTAGGTTTTTTGTTATTCCAGATGAACTTGCAAATTACCCTTTCTAACTCTGTAAAGAATTGAGTTGGAATTTTAATAGGGATTGCATTGAATCTATAGATTGCTTTAGGCAATATAGCCATTTTTACTATATTGATCCTGCCAATCCAAGAGCATGGAAGATCTTTCCATCTTCTGAGATCTTCTTCAATTTCTTTCTTCAGTGATTTGAAGTTCTTATCATATAGATCTTTCACTTCCTTAGTTAGAGTCACACCAAGATATTTTATATTGTTTGTGACTATTGTGAAGGGTGTTGTTTCCCTAATTTCTTTCTCAGCCCATTTATCCTTTGTATAGAGAAAGGCCATTGATTTGTTTGAGTTAATTTTATATCCAGCTACTGCACTGAAGCTGTTTATCAGGTTTAGGAGTTCTCTGGTGGAGTTTTTAGGGTCACTTATATATACTATCATATCATCTGCAAATAGTGATATTTTGACGTCTTCCTTTCCAATTTGTATCCCATTGATCTCCTTTTGTTGTCGAATTGCTCTGGCTAGGACTTCAAGTACTATATTGAATAGGTAGGGAAAAAGTGGGCAGCCTTGTCTAGTCCCTGATTTTAGTGGGATTGCTTCCAGCTTCTCTCCATTTAGTTTGATGTTGGCTACTGGTTTGCTGTAGATTGCTTTTATTATGTTTAGGTATGGGCCTTGAATTCCTGCTCTTTCCAAGACTTATTATGAATGGGTGTTGGATTTTGTCAAATGCTTTCTCAGCATCTAAAGAGATGATCATGTGGTTTTTATCTTTGAGTTTGTTTATATAGTGTATTACGTTGATGGATTTCCATATATTAAACCATCCCTGCATCCCTGGGATGAAGCCTACTTGGTCATGATGGATGATCGTTTTGATGTGTTCTTGGATTCGGTTAGCGAGAATTTTATTGAGTATTTTTGCATCGGTATTCATAAAGGGAAATTGGTCTAAAGTTCTCTATCTTTGTTTTCTCTTTATGTGGTTTGGGTATCAGAGTAATTGTGGCTTCATAGAATGAATTGGGTAGTGTACCTTCACTTTCTATTTTGTTGAATAGTTTGAGAAGAACTGGAATTAGGTCTTCTTTGAAAGTCTGATAGAACTCTGCACTAAACCAATCTGGTCCTGGGCTTTTTTTGGTTGGGAGACTATTAATGACTGCTTCTATTTCTTTAGGAGATATAGGACTGTTTAGCTCATTAATCTGATCCTGATTTAACTTTGGTACTTGGTATCTGTCTAGAAATTTGTCTATTTCATCCAGATTTTCCAATTTTTTTGAATATAGCCTTTTGTAGAAGGATCTGATGGTGTTTTGGATTTCCTCAGGATCTGTTGTTATGTCTCCCTTTTCATTTCTGACTTTGTTAATTAAGATGCTATCCCTGTGTCCTCTAGTGAGGCTGGCTAAGGGTTTATCTATCTTGTTGACTTTCTCAAAGATTGATTCTTTGAATAGTTCTTTTTGTTTTCTCATGGTTGATTTCACCCCTGAGTTTGATTATTTCCTGCCGTCTACTCCTCTTGGGTGAATTTGCTTCCATTTGTTCAAGAGCTTTTAGGTGTATGGTCAAGCTGCTAGTGTATGCTCTCTCCAGTTTCTTTTTGGAGGAACTCAGAGCTATGAATTTTCCTCTTAGGAATGCTTTTATTGTGTCCCATAAAATTGGGTATATTGTGGCTTCATTTTCATTAAACTCTAGAAAGTCTTTAATTTCTTTCTTTATTTCTTCCTTGACCAAAGTATCATTGATTAGAGTGTTGTTCAGTTTCCATGTGAATGTTGGCGTTCTGTTATTTATGTTGTTATTGAAGATCAGCCTCAGTCCATGATGATCTGATAGGATGCATGGGATAATTTCTATATTTTTGTATCTGTTGAGGCCTATTTTGTGGCCAATTATATGGTCAGTTTTGGAGAAGGTACCATGTGGTGCTGAGAAGAAGGTGTATCCTTTTGTTTTAGGATAAAATGTTCTGTAGATATCCGTTAAATCCTTTTGTTTCATAGCTTCTGTTAGTTTCACTGTGTCTCTGTTTAGTTTCTGTTTCCAGGATCTTTCCAATGGTAAGAGTGGGGTGTTGAAGTCTCCCACTATTATTGTGTGAGGTGCAATGTGTGATTTGAGATTTATTTAAGTTTCTTTAATGAATGTGGCTGCCCTTGCATTCGGAGCATAGATATTCAGAATTGAGAGTTTTTCTTGGAAGATTTTACCTTTGATGAGTATGAAGTGCCCCTCCTTGTCTTTTTTGATAATTTTGGGTTGAAAGTCAATTTTATTCGATATTTGAATGGCTACTCCGGCTTGTTTCTTCAGACTGTTTGCTTGGAAAATTGTTTCTCAGCCTTTCACTCTGAGGTAGTGTCTGTCTTTTTCCTTGAGGTGTGTTTCCTGTAGGCAGCAAAATGTTGGGTCCTGTTTGTGTAGCCAGTCTGTTAGTCTATGTCTTTTTATTGGGGAATTGAGTCCATTGATATTAAGACATATTAAGGAATAGTAATTGTTGCTTCCTGTTATTTTTGTTGTTAGAGTTGGGATTCTGTTCTTGTGGCTGTCTTCTTTTAGGTTTGTTGAAGGATTAGTTTTTTGCTTTTTCTAGGGCATAGTTTTGGTCCTTGTATTGGTGCTTTTCCGTTATTATCCTTTGAAGAGCTGGATTCGTGGAAAGATATTGTGTGAATTTTATTTTGTCATGGAATACTCTGGTTTCTCCATCTATGGTAATCGAGAGTTTTGCTGGATATAGTAACCTGGGCTGGCATTTGTGTTCTCTTAGTGTCTGTATAACATCTGTCCAGGATCTTCTGACTTTCATAGTCTCTGGTGAGAAGTCTGGAGTAATTCTAATAGGCCTGCCATTATATGTTACTTGACCTTTTTCCCTTACTGCTTTTAAAATTCTGTCTTTATTTAGTGCATTTGTTGTTCTGATTATTATGTGTCGGGAGGAATTTCTTTTCTGGTCCAGTCTATTTGGAGTTCTGTAGGCTTCTTGTATGTTCATGGGCATCTCTTTCTTTAGGTATGGAAAGTTTTCTTCTATAATTTTGTTGAAGATATTTGCTGGCCCTTTAAGTTGAGAATCTTCATTCTCATCTACTCCTATTATCTGTAGGTTTGGCCTTCTCATTGTGTCCTGGATTTCCTGGATATTTTGAGTTAGGATCTTTTTGCATTTTGCATTTTCTTTGATTGTTGTGTTCATGATCCCTATGGAATCTTCTGCACCTGAAATTCTCTCTTCCATCTCTTGTATTCTGTTGCTGATGCTCACATCTATGGTTCCTGATTTCTTTCCTATGGTTTCTATCTCCAGGGTTATCTCCTTTTGGATTTTCTTCATTGTTTCTACTTCCATTTTTAGGTCCTGGATGGTTTTGTTCAATTCCATCTCCCGTTTGTTATTGTTTTCCTGATAGTCTCTAAGGGATTTTTGTGTTTCCTCTTTAAATGCTTCTAGTTTTTTATCTGTGTTTTCCTGTATTTCCTTCTTGAAGTCCTCCATCATCATCATGAGAAGTGACTTTTGATCCATGTCTTGCTTTTCTGGTGTGATGGTGTATCCAGGACGTGCCATGGTGGGAGAATTTGGTTCTGGTGATGTCAAGTAACCCTGGTTTCTGTTGCTTCTGTTCTTATGCTTGCCTCCTGCCATCTGAATATCTCAGGTGCTTGCTGTCCTCAGTATAACTGATTGGAGGCTGTCCTTCTTAAAATCCCAGTTGATTCTGGACTCCTCTGAGTCCTGCTTTCACTGTGATCCTTTGACAGTGGGCTCCTGTGAACCTGATATTCTGGGTGTGTCTGAGATCTTGGCAGTCAAGATCCACTGAAACCCTAGAATACTAGTGTGACCCCCCTCCTGTTATCCTGGGATACTGCTGTCCTTATATCCTGGGCGAGTTACAAGGCCTGGGAGTAGTGTCTCATTTGAGGAGCTTGGAGCAGTCTGTTCAGTGGTCCCAATATCCTCTAGGAACTGTGGGGAAATGCACAGACTGTGCGCCCCAGTAACCAGGGGCTGGCGCTGAGTGGAAGGGACCTGCTCTGAGGGT
Organism: Mus minutoides; assembly: GCA_902729485.2. Lineage (NCBI taxonomy): Eukaryota > Metazoa > Chordata > Mammalia > Rodentia > Muridae > Mus > Mus minutoides. The sequence goes on along the minus strand of LR749625.1, from coordinate 1,129,133 downwards.
CACAGCCCACCCAGGCAGCCAAGGTGCCCGGATTTCAACTGCCAGAAAGGAGGGTCTGTCCCAGAAGCAGTGTGTTTCTGCCTGTCCCAGAAGCTGTGGTCCCCTGCTCAGCCTCTGCAGTCCGAGAGCTGTTTTGCACAGACTGGTCCCAGAGGGACCCAGGAGACAAGATCCTTTGTTTCCTTTCTAACATTGAAAATTATCATCACCTTTAGAAAGAGAAAGTTTCCTCAAGTGCCAAAGGACTAAGAGCTTTATACACATCCAGCACCCACAGAGCATTGGGAGCTGCTGCAGCTCCAGAACTCTCTCAGAACTGGGAAAATCAGGTCTCGAGCCAGCCAATTAGTCCACGATTTGGCCACCTGCTCCTCCCTCCCCATTACTTATTTGCCAGGGGCAGTGCGCTTGGTGAGGTCTCAGTAACAGGATCTGGGCTGTGGCTTCCACAGAGAGTGTAACTGCCTGTGGCAACCACATGTGCGCACATGCATACACACATATGCGCACATGCATACACACATATGCACCCACCTGGAGCTATCCATGAGAATGGGCATCTTTATACAAGGCAATAAGGAACTCCCACCCAGAGAGAGGAAAAAGAAGAACACAGAGATTTTGGCAACAAGTTAATGGAAAGTGGTGTCGAGGCAGAGTAAGAATTCAGTACAAAGCCGGGCGTGGTGGTGCACGCCTTTAATCCCAGCACTCGGGAGGCAGAGGCAGGCGGATTTCTGAGTTCGAGGCCAGCCTGGTCTACAAAGTGAGTTCCAGGACAGCCAGGGCTAGACAGAGAGAAACCCTGTCTTAAAAAACCAAAAAAAAAAAAAAAAAAAAAAAGAATTCTGTACAAATGTCCACCAATCTCCAATAGCCCACTCCTGGAAAGTTCCGCAAGCCTTGTGGGTTTCTTAGAGAGGCTACTATTGCCTGTTCAGAGGTTCACTAACCCCAGGAGGAGGAGAGAGAAGGGAGAGAAGAAGGAAGTCACTGTCAAGCACCAAGAGGGCATTTTTAAAGAGCATTTGATCATCTGAAAACTCATCAGAAGGCATGAGAAGAGCTGCTGCTGCTTTTGGTTTGGATTGTTCTTCAGTGCAGGGAATTGAAGTGAGGACCTCGGGCACGAAGGGGGAGCACCCCACCAGTACGGTTCACCCCAGCTCCCGAACTGCTTCCTTCTGCAACAGCACACCCCAAACGCTGCACTAAACATAGCTACTGTCAGAATAAGGAAAAGATATCACAGTGGGTTCCCCTAGACCCTATTCTTGAATAGGCACTGCAGGAGGATGAAGGGGAATGAGATAATCACACGGAGGGTGTGCTATCATTGTTTCTAGTATAACACTAAAAACAAAAACTCAGATGCAGTCCTGGCGTGTGGAAACCACCTTGGAGAGCCTGGCTGGACTGTCAAACTTCAATGCTCCCTGCACAGTCCCTTCTACTCGAATAATTCCAAAGCATGAAGCTCTTCATGTTGCCGCAGGCTCTTCCACTGACTTGTCAGTGTGGACGTGGTAGGACCTGATGCAGATGCCCTTGGACCCACAACTGCATCTCCAGAGATTTAACACACAAATCTGCATATAAACCATTATTGGAATGTGGTGGTAGTTACTACAGGAATGACCAAAGTGTCCATCAACAGACAACAGGTGGCCACACAGGGAGTGACTGAGCCAAGAAAGCTGTCTTTTCTGTTCTACACTGAACGATAGAACCCTACAGGAACATGAACAAGTGAGCTCCAGCCTGCCGATGCACCCCACAGCAGGTGGGGGGAGGGAAATAGCTGTGGGAAGTGTTCTTGCACAAACCACACAAACCAATACGCTCATGATGAATACCCACATACCAGAGAGAATGAAAACATGACGCACACACACATGGCACAGAGCATAGCAGCTCTGGAAGGAAACCTGGGACCCTCGTAAACACAGTAACCTTTAAAGAGCGAATGGTAAGAGATGGGCATAGGAGAAGACTGTTCCTCTGCTGTGTTCATGTGCAGGAATCCAGCATGCTGCACAGTGATCCGATAGGATGTGAGCAACCGTTCTGATCCTTCTGTATTTTGGAAGGTTTGACTTGTCAGCTAGGCTGCAGTCTGTTTTAAAGAAGGTTCCACGGGGTGCTGAGAAGAATGTGTGCTCTACTTCTGTTGTGTGGGATGCTCTGTAGGTATCTGTCAAATCCACTTCAGGGTGTGGCTTAACTCTGAGGTTTCTTTGATTTTCAAAAATAGGGTGCCATACACGACCTTTGTGGCCTTTTACATCTATTAATGTTTGTTTTATGAAAATTTTTTGCTGCATATATGCTTGTATCTTCTTGGCAAATTTTTTCTTGAAGTTTTTTAGCTAACCGTGACCATCTTTATCTCTTCTAACTCATTTTGTTTTAAAGCCTGGAGAAGGTATCAGATATATATCAGTGCAGCCTGGTTCTGCTTGCAGTCACTTAATAGATAGCCTTCCACTCTCTGACTCTCATAGTTGGGTGTCTCTACCAACAAGCTGTTTCTCTTGGAGACAGATAGATGGACCTAGTTTTTTAATTCAGCTAGCCCCCATCTCTGTATTGGTATGTCAAGAGCTGTGTTGTCTATTTTTTTCATTTGTCTTTTTTTTTTTTTGTCTACTTTGACATAAGCTAGAGTTATCTGAAAGAAGAAAACTTCAGTTGAGAAAATGCCTCCATAACAGCAGCCTACAGACAAGTCTTCAGGGCATTTACTCGATGAACGATTGGTATGCAAAGGTCCAACACACTGTGGGTGGCACTAGCCCTAGCCAGGTGGCCCTGGGGTGTGGAAGAGAGCAGGCTGAGCAAGCACTGAGGGAAAAGCCAGTAAGCAGCGGTCCTCCATGGTCTCTGCATCAGCTTCTGCCTCCAGGTTCAGGCCTTCAGTTTCCTGCCCTAACTTTTTTTCCATGATGGGACTTTGATGTAGAAGTGTAAGATAATATAAACCTTTTCTTTCCCAAATTGCTTTTGATCCTGGTGTTTAATAATAGTAATAGAAACTCTAACCAAGACAAGGCCATTGACATTTAAGGTTGCAGTTAAGAGATGTTTGCTGATCGCTATAAATTTCTTGTTTTACTATTCAGTTGGCTCGCTATTTACTTTCTCCACTATTAGTAGTGAGATTGCTGGCTCAGTGTGTCGGATGCAATGGATTCCTCCTAGCTCTCATTCCTCCTGTGATAGTTACCCCGTCCTTGTCCTCATTACTGTCTTTCTTCCTCCTCCGCACAGTGTTCATTTACTCAATGCATAACTGCTTGATCACAGACTCTGTCGCACACCTCTCGCCATCAAGAAGGACACAACCCCCGAGCTCTTCCTTAAGCAGTTTATTCAGGAACCTTGAATCATCTTCTGACTACTCTTCTCCTAACTACCTACCTACCTAACTAACTAACTACTGATCACTGACTGCTAACTACTGACTACTGACTACTGACTCCTGACTACTGACTCCTGACTACTGACTCCTGACTCCTGACTACGGGGAAAGCCAGCCCACAGGCTAAATAGTCCTAGGCCAACCTACCCCAGTAAGCTACGTGGCAACAGCAGATAGGTCCACATATACGGAAGCAAGCCAGATCATCAGCCTTAGCCAAAGAAGGACTTGTTTATCCCTGAGAGCACTAGCTATCGGGTTAGCGGAAGGCAGAAACCAGCGCCATCTTAAGGGCAGGGCACTACGCAGCTCTCCACAAGACTCCATTAGTTCGCGTCTGTCTTGTATTATCCTTATTTCTCCAGCAATATTCAGACTGGACAGATCACCCTTGGCGGCCATCATTCCCTTTCAGCATGGAAACACATCATGTCATGCTCTCCTGGCTTTCAGAATTGCTGGAAAAAGATGTTCTGATGTTTGCCTTTGTAGATGAGTTGGTGTTTTCCCCTTCTTGATTTTAGTGTTGTTTACCTGTAGGTCCAGAGAGATGGCCCAGCAGTTAAATGTACTTGCTAGAAGTCTGGCAACCTGAGTTTGATGCCAGTCAATAAAGATGGAGGGAAAGAAAATACTCCCGAGAGTCTTCTCCTCCACAGCATCTGTGTGTGCAGACACACAACAACAACAATAATTGGTTTATATTTTTCTACTCTTTTGAAAATAGATTTTCAGGCATTGGTGGTGCATGCCTTTAATCCCAGCAATCAGAAGGCAGAGGCAGGTGGATCTCTGAGTTCAGGGACAGCCTGGTCTACAAAGTGACTTCCAGAAGTACCAGAGCTACACAGAGAAATTCTGTCTCAAAGGGGGGAAAAAGTGGATTTTCTTTAATGTACTATATTCTGATTAGTTTCCCCTCCCCATCTCTTCCCAGTTTCTCCCTACTGGGTCCACACTGTTTCTGTCTCTCATCAGAAAATAAACAGGCATCTAAGGAATAATAATAAAATTAAAAAGATAAATCAAGAATAAATTGGGGAGCTCGTATCTCTAGCTGCATATGTAGCAGAAGATGGCCTAGTTGGTCATCATTGGGAAGAGAGGACCCTAGGTCTTGCAAACTTTATACGCCCCAGTACAGGGGAACACCAGGGCTAAGAAGTAGGAATGAGTGGGTAGGGGAACAGGGCAGAGGGAGGGTATAGGGAACTTTCAGGTTAGCATTTGAAATGTAAATAAAGAAAATATCTAATAAAATGAAATTTTAAAAAAAAGAATAAATTGGGTACATGACAAATTACCAAACAAAAAAGAGGCAAAGATAAGCACAAGAAATAGTTAGAGACAGAGACACACGTGTTCACACACAAGAGAAATCCCATAAAAACTCGAAACTGTAAGCTATAATATATACACAAAGAACCTGCAAGGTAAAGACAAGATAAAATGAAATGCACTAACTTAACATGAGATTAAAAAAAATAAAAACCTCCAAAGATGGCAATGAGTTCATTTTGAGTAAGCTATCTACTGCTGGCCATGTAATTATACTGTTCTGCTGAAGCAGTGGTCCTCAACCTGTGGGATGTGACCCTTTTAGAAGTCGAAGTCAAATGCCTCTTTCACAGACGTTACCTGAAACTACTGGAAAACACAGATATTTACATTATAATTTACATGATAATTTACATTATAACTCATAATAGTAGCTTGTCCTAGTGAACAAAACCTATTTTCAATAAAGGAAAGAATAGAAAAATAATATAATATCTGCTGTTTGATGTGGTTTGTTTCTCTAGTAAGACTCCTCTGGAGATAATATTCCATTTCCAAGTAGCTATCAGAGACACCTTCTGGGTTAGGGGTGGGGGTGCATGTTCTCTTCTCCTTCAGCTCTAAGGCCCCATCTGGTACAGACCCCATGCTTGTTGCCACAGTCTGAGCTCATACGCGTTCCAGGCCTTGATTACTTGGTTTCTCGACCCCCTCTGGCTCGTATATTCTTTCTACTTCCTTTTCTGCAGAGTTCCCTGGGGGGAGGAATTTGATGAAGACATCCCTTTCAGGATTGAAAGTTCCAAGATCTCTCACTTTCTGACATTGTCTCACTGTGGGTCTGGTTTCTTCCTGTCCACTGCTGCAAGAGGGAATCTCCCTGAGGGCTGAGCAAGGCGTGGATCTAGGAGTACAGTAGACTTACAAGTCATTTTATTGCTATGCTCCTTTAGTGTAGGGGCTCTTCACCTTCCTGATGCTGTAACCCTCATGTGGTGAAGACCCCAAACCATAAACTTATTTTCATTGATACTTCATAACTGTAACTTTTCTGCCCCTATGAATTATAATGTAAATATGTCTTCTGGTGGTTTTAGGCAACCCCTGGGAAAGAAGCATTGAAAAGAAACAGTCCTCTGAAGGGGTCACAACCCACAGGTTGAGAACCACTGCTTTAACATAACAATATTGTTTGGTTCTCCCCAAGCTCCATGCCCTATCTAAGTCTCAGGTTCTTGGCCACCTGAGCAGTCTTGGGTAATGTGTCCTATCTCAAGAAGTGGACCTAATTCCAATCAGACATTGATGTTGGCTCCCGCAGGTTTTGTGCCACCATTGCGGAGTATCTCGCAGGCAGGTTACTACTGTTGATGGAAAGGTTTATAGCTGGGGAGTGTTCACTCTTCTCCTTGGGCAGCATGCAATCCCTTCTGGTACATGAATACTACTAGTAGGTGGGGTGAAGGCTCTGGGCACCTGCTCCAGGTCTCCATGTTCAGTGGGGTGTGGAAGAGTGGCTCTCAGCAGCAGGGCCTTACCACCAGTTTGTAGAGAGCAGTCAACTGCCTGAGTCTCTTGTAGGTTCCCATAGACAACTTTAGCCAATAACTCACTAGATGTAATCCATTCCTGGTACTGAATGCTTCATTTAGTCATGAGAGATGTAAGGTTGGGGCTCTGTCTCCTCTATTGTTTGGCAATTTCACTAGCTCTCCTTCATGTATGTATATGTTACAGAAAGCTTCTACTGCATTAAGTTTCTGTATGACCCATCAAATGGCCCTGATTTTAATTGTCCCTCTCTTTGTCCCCTTGCCTTCCCTGTTTGATCATCCCATGCTAGTCCACCCTTCTATTCTATATCCCCTTCCTAGAGAGATCCAGACATCTTACCTAGTCCCTTACTCTCTATCTAACCAGTTAACTATGGTTATAAGGCTTGGAACTTGCATATCAGTAACCTAACTCTTAGCATCCACATACACAGGAGTACATATTTGTCTTTCTGGGCCTGGGTTACCTCACTCAGGATTATTTTTTTCTAGTAACATACATTTACCTCTGAGTTTCATTCTGTTTTTTTAATGGCTAATACTCCTTTGTGTAAATGATCCACATTTTCTTTATTCAATTATTCTTTGATAGACATCTAGGTTATTTCCAATTTCTGGCTATTATGAATAGACCAGCAATGAACATGGTTCAGTAAGTGTCTCTGTAGTAGGATGAAAATGGGCTAAAGCGGGGGATCGGGGGAGGGAGGGGGGATCCACATGAGGTAGGAGAGCAGAAAGTGCCACAAGGATCTACAGTCCCCTGGGAAGGGGAAGGAGAGGGGTGCAGCAGGGGGGGGGTGCTACAGAGCTGGGGATGAGACTGAGGGATTGGGGTGGGAAGAGAAGAGGGAGAGGCGGCCTGAAGATCACTTACTGCTTCCCTGCCCAGCATGGCCTGCTGGCAGGTTACCAGAAAGTGCCTGCAGAAGTTGGTGACTGAGACCACAATTTCTTAATTTTAAATACTATTTCTTGGACAGGCAAGAAAGTTAACCAGGTAAAGGCACGTGCTGCAAGTCTAAAGATCTGAGTTCTATTCCCAGGACCCACACAGGATAGAAAACTGACTCCTGTAAATTGTCTTCTGACCTCTACATGTGTGGCATTTGTATACACAGATACACACACAATTGATATAAATATTGTTTCTTTGCTCTGTATTTTTGACATCCTGATTATGTTGTAGAGTCTATGGTCAGTGCTACTTGGGGTCTACATCCCTCTTGCATTGACTGTTTATTTCTTCCTCTTGATTTGGAAAATGCCTGCCACCATTTCCTTGAGTACATTCTCAGTGCCTTTACTTTACATCTCTGTTCCTTCTTCCCCACAGGTCCTTAGGTCTCTCAATCATGCAGAGTCTGTGTTCTCTTTCATTTCTATTTGCTCCTTCTCAGTGTCAGCACGGAGTTTGTTGGCCTGTGCTCCACCCCGACGTGTCCTGTACTTGCTCCGTGTTCTCCTTTTATTTCATTAATGTTTTTCATTTTCAGTAGTCCTCTCTCTTTTTTTTTTTCCAAAACCTTTTTTTTTCCTGCTATTTTGCTGTTTCTTTGTGTAGCTGCCTTTCCATTCACGCCATACAGTGCATCATCTATCAGGTTCTCTACCCGCATTCTGCCCACTTCAGTGACTTCAGAGTTCAGCAGCACAGAGATGATATCCTGGCGGAGTCATGTGGCCTTACCTTTTCACGAGTAAAAGGAGGACCCGACAGCTGGAGAGCACATTCTGCTCTTACAGAGACCCAAGTTCGGTTTCCAGTTCAGGCATCTCACAACCACCTGTCACTCCAGCTCCTGGAGATCCAACACCCTCTTGTGGTCTCTGTGAGTAACTTCACTCATGTACACATACACATAGACACAGGCAGATGTGCATAATTAAAAATAAAAATCTTTTTAAATTCATGTAAAACCCTCTAGTACTGCTCAAATGGCCATAAAAGTAAAGATAGTAAAAGCACCATAGGATAACTGGAAGTTACACAAGGTGATGAGGAAACAGATGCATGCACACACACATACACATGTGCACAGGACACCTGCACACATGTACACACACATGTACACATATACACATATGTACACATGCAGACATATGTACATATGCATACATATGTACACATGCACACACATGCACATGTGTACACACATCCACACATACATGCATGCACACATGCATACACATACACACACACACATGAGAACATTTGCATATGACATATATACAACAAACCTAAAAATATATATAAACTAAATTTCATGCATGAATGAAGTGGAATAACTTTTTTTTTTTAATTTAAAGGGAAAAATTAAGGAGCTGGAGAGATGGCTCAACAATTAAGAGCACTTGTTTTTGCAGAGGAACCAGGTTCAAGTCCTAGATGGCAGTTCACAACCATCCATAACTCCAGTTCTAGGGGATCTGCTGCTACACTCTTCTGACCTTACCTTAGGCAACAGGCACAACTGTCATACACAGATATACATCTAAGAAAAACATTCATATACATAAAATAAATCATTTTTAATCCCTTTATATTATTGTAAATACATGCTAGGCATGGTGGCGCATGCCTTTAATCCCAGCATTGAGGAAGCTGTAAATTCAATGCCAGCCTGCTACTCACCGCAAGTTCTAGGACAGCCAAGACTACACAAAGAGACTTTGTCTCCAAAAAAAATCTGCTAAACGTTTAGTTTTTTAAAAGTGGGGTGTACCACAGCAAGAGGGGGTGGAGGGTAAAATGTTCAAGTAGCTTCTTTCTGGTTCTTTGGAAACTGACTGCTGAGTCTCTAATGGAGGAAGATCAGAGGAGCTGTGTGCTCTTCTCTCCCCTACAGTTCATGCTGTTGCTAGGTAAATATTGGGAAAGGGTCTGGTGTTCTCCAGTTGTCTTCACCATGGTAGTTTTTTCTTTGAAAAGCAGGGGTCTCTCCTGCCACATTTTAGATTTTCAGTGTGTAGGCTGAGCAGGTCCTCTCACCCTTGCCAAACCCCAGACTATAAACCCTAGTGGAACTAATGTTTTATCTGAGGGTTGTCTCCTACATATGTTGAGAGTATGGGAAGCATCCACAACACTAAGATAATGACATATTTAGACTTTCAAGACACTCCAAGTGTTTATCACCCAGCTGCAGGGATGCTGCTGTGGCTTGTAACTACACACCCTGGAACTTCAGAATTCCCAGCCTCTCTAATAGTGACCTACAGGCACCTGGCTTCAGGGTCTAATCCACCTGCTGCCTCTGGCTTGGAACTACCTCAGCCCAGAGTAATTCTCAGGGCTCTCTCTCTCTCTCCCTATGCACTTCCCAGTGTGACACAGGATCCTGCAGCCTTCCCCCAGATCAGGATCTAGTCCTGCTCTCCACAACCACCTACTTACCTTCTCTCTCCCCATGCATGTGGCAGGCCACACTTAAGTTACATAGCAAACACTTTATCAGTGAACTGTCTCCCCAATCTTTAAATGATTTTCATAAATAAACCAATAAAACTAAAATATCCATTCATGACCAACCCACATAAAACACTTCTGCAAAGTTAGGGGCTGGGTAAACACCCAAGGACAGATATTGAGTGAAGAAGATATGTGGTAAGTAAGCAAAATTCTTAGAGACTCTAAAAGCAATGAGAGGAATGTGGGTGACTGGTGTTCAGGATGGTTGCCCTTACAGCAATAGGAAGGAAACTCTCCCAGAGTGGGGATAATGCCTGTTTCTCTTGGAAAGATAGTCTACTGAGCCCTATGGGGCAGAAGTTGAGCACTTATAACTGCGGCGCGCCTCCCTCGACCAGCAAGAAAGTCACACCACCACCAGGATCTTCTCAGTCAGCTTTATTCAGGAGCACCTTGATAGTAGATTCCCAGGACCCTGGACAGCAGGAGAGCTGCAACTTTTATACTCTCCCAGGAAAGGGGCAGGGTCGTAGTAGATGCGGATTGGTGCACCAAGATACACCTCATTAGCATGTGGCCCCGTACATTGGTGCCACAAGCCACAGCCATTAGCATATTGCCCGTTCATTGGAGCCACAAGCCACACCTCATTAGCATATTGCCCGTTCGGGAGGGGCTATTGCTTGAGGAGGGCCTGAAGAGAGAGCTGTGCATGTGCACTGGGCTCTCTTCCCTGACAGCCAGCCGGTCCCCTGCCATCTTGTAAGGGCGGGGAGCCGGACGACCTTCCCAGAGCCCGGAGCTTCTCAGAGCCTGGGCTTCTCAGAGCTGGAGGCTTCTCGGAGGCGGGGCCTCTCAGAGCCCAGAGGCCTTCCCGGAGCCTGGGCAGCTTACGAGTGGGGGTGTCCACGTCTCCCGTGCTGTGGGCTTCATGCCCTGTGTGCTCTGGAACGTGCCCGGGACGCGCCCCGCCGTGTGCCCAAAACCAGGCGCCCTCGTCTCCGCCTCCACCCGCCCCGGGCTTCCCTGGGGACATGGCAGTGGCGGCGACACAGTGGAGCCTAGCGTGCCCGGTGCGGAGCAGCAGCAGCTTCTCAGAGAAACCCCAGCTTCCCACATATAACCTCTCCCAAACCCCAGTATCAGTGTCCAAAACTTGACTTTGTCCTCTGGTGGGGTTTTAGAGCAGTGGTTCTCAACCTGTGGGTCAAAACCCCCTAGGGAATCACATTGTATATCCTGCATATCTAGTATTTACAATTCACAACAGTAGCAAAACTACAACTATTAAGTAGCAACGAAGTAATTTTATAGCTGGGAGTCAGAACAAGATGAAGAACTGTATTAAAGGGTTACAGCGTTAAGAAGGCTGAGAATGAGGCTGCTGGCCCTGGGCCAGCTCATAATGCACAACAACTCACTAACTAGTCAGAGAGCTGAAGTGCTATAATGCTTTCTTTCTTTCTTTCTTTCTTTCTTTTTTCTTTTTTTTTTTGAGGAAACACATTTATTATTATATTCTTTTTTCTTATTTATTATTAGAGAATTTCTTTATTTACATTTCAAGTGTTATCCCATAAGTCCCCTATAACTTCCCCCCACCCTGCTCCCCTACCCACCCACTCCCACTACGTGGCCCTGGCATTCCCCTGTACTGGGGCATATAAACATTGCTAGACCAAGGGCCTTTCTTCCCCAATAATGGCCAACTAGGCCATCTTCTAATACATATGCAGCTAGAAACATGAGCTCTGAGGGTTCTGATTAGTTCATATTGTTCTTCCATCTATAGGGTTGCAGACCCCTACAGCTCTTGGGTACTCTCTCTAGCTCCTACATTGAGGACCCTGTGTTCTGCCCTATAGAAGATTGTGAGTATCCACTTCTGTATTTGTCAGGGACTGTCAAAGCCTCACAGGAGACAGCTATATCAGGGTCCTTTCAGCAATATTCTGCTGGTGTATGCAGTAGTGTCTGCATTTGGTGGCTGATTATGTGATGGACCACCTGGGTGGGGCACTCTCTGGATGGCCTATCCTTTCATTTTAGCTCCAAACTTTGTCTCTGCACCTCCTTCCATGTATATTTTAATCCCTATTCTAGGGAGGAATGAAGTATCCACGCGTTGGTCTTTCTTGATTTTCTTGTGTTTTAGAAATTGTATCTTGGGTATTCTAGGTTTCTAGGCTAATATCTGCTTATCAGTGAGTGCATATTAAGTGACTTCTTTTGTGATTGGGTTACCTCACTCAGGATGATATCCTCCAGATATATCCATTTGCTCAAGAATTTCATAAATTCGTTGTTTTTAATAGCTGAGTAGTACTCCATTGTGTAAATATACCACATTTTCTGTATCCATTCCTCTGTTGAGGGACATCTGGGTTCTTTCCAGCTTCTGGCTATTATAAATAAGGCTGCTATGAACATAGTGGAGCATGTGTCCTTGTTACCAATTGGAATATCTTCTGGGTATATGCGAGTAGAGGTATTGCTGGATCTTTTGGTAGTTCTATGTCCAGTTTTCTGAGAAACCGCCAGACTGATTTCCAGAGTGGTTGTACCAGCTTGCAATCCCACCAGCAATGAAGGAGTGTTCCTCTTTCTCCACATCCTCGCCAGCATCCTCTGTCACCTTAATTTTTGATCTTAGCCATTCTGACAGGTGTGAGGTGGAATCTCAGGGTTGTTTTGATGTGCATTTCTCTGATGATTAAGGATTTTGAACATTTTTAAGGTGCTTCTAGCCCTTAGGCATTCTTCAGTAGAGAATTCTTTGTTTAGCTCTATACCCCATTTTTAATGGGGCTATTTGAATTTCTGGAGTTCAGCTTCTTGAGCTCTTTGTAAATATTGGATATTAGCCTCCTATCAGATTTAGGATTGGTAAAAATTCTTTCCCAATCTGTTGGTGGCCTTTTTGTCTTATTGACAGTATCTTTTGCTTTACAGAAGCTTTGCAATTTTATAAGGTCCCATTTGTCGATTTGTGATATACAGCACAGGCCATTGGTGTTCTGTTTAGGAATTTTACCCCTGTGCCCATATCTTCAAGGGTTTTCCCCACTTTCTCCCCTATGATTTCAGTGTCTCTGGTTTAATGTGGAGGTCTTTGATCCACTTAGACTTGAGCTTTGTACAAGGAGAAAGGAATGGATCAATTCAAATTCTTCTAGATGTTGACCGCCAATTGTGCCAGCACAATTTATTGAAAATGCTGTCTTTTTTCCACTGGATAGTTTTAGCTCCCTTGTTGAAGATAAGGTGACCAAAGGTGTGTGGGTTCATTTCTGGGTCTTCAATTCTATTTCATTGGTCTACCTGTCTGTTGTTATACCAGTACCATGCAGGTGACCAAAGGTGTGTGGGTTCATTTCTGGGTCTTCAATTCTATTTCATTGGTCTACCTGTCTGTTGTTATACCAGTACCATGCAGTTTTTATCACAATTGCTCTGTAGTACAGCTTGAGGTCAGGGATGGTGATTCGACCAGAGGTTCTTTTATTGTTGAGGATAGTTTTTGCTATCCTAGGATTTTTATTATTCCAGATGAGTTTGCAAATTGCCCTTTCTATCTCAGTAAAGAATTGAGTTGGAATTTTATGGGGATTGCATTGAATCTGTAGATTTCTTTGGGCAAGATAGCCATTTTGACTATATTAATGCTGCCAATCCATGAGCATGGGAGATCTTTCCATCTTCTGAGATCTTCTTCAATTTCTTTCTTCAGAGACTTGAAGTTTTTGTCATACAGATCTTTCACTTCCTTCGTTAAAGTCACACCAAGGTATTTTATATTATTTGTGACTATTGTGAAGGGTGTTGTTTCCCTAATTTCTTTCTCATCCTGTTTATCTTTTGTGTAGAGAAAGGCCACTGATTTGTTTGAGTTAATTTTATATCCAGCTACTGCGCTGAAGCTGTTTATCAGTTTTAGTTCTCTGGTAGAATCTTTAGGGTCACTTATATATACTATCATATCATCTGCAAATAGTGATATTTTGACTTCTTCCTTTCCAATTTATCTCCTTGATCTCCTTTCGTTGTCGAATTGTTCTGGCTAGGACTTCAAGTACTATATTGAATAGGTAGGGAGAAAGTGGGCAGCCTTGTCTAGTCCCTGATTTTAGTGGGATTGCTTTCAGCATCTCTCCATTTACTTTGATGTTGGCTACTGGTTTGTTGTATATTGCTTTTATTATGTTTAGGTATGGGCCTTGAATCCCAGATCTTTCCATGACTTTTATCATGAATGGGTGCTGGATTTTGTCAAATGCTTTCTCAGCATCTGAGATGATCATGTGATTTTTGTCTTTGAGTTTGTTTATATAGTGGATTACATTGATGGATTTCCGTACATTAAACCATCCCTGCATCCCTGGGATGAAGCCTACTTGGTCATGATGGATGATCGTTTTGATGTGTTCTTGGATTCGGTTTGCGAGGATTTTATTGAGTATTTGTGTATCAATATTCATAAGGGATATTGGTCTAAAGTTCTCTTTCTTTGTTGGATCTTTGTGTGGTTTAGGTGTCAGAGTAATTGTGGCTTCATAGAATGAATTGGGTAGTGTACCTTCACTTTCTATTTTGTTGAATAGTTTGAGAAGAACTGGAATTAGGTCTTCTTTGAAAGTCTGATAGAACTCTGCACTAAACCCATCTGGTCCTGGGCTTTTTTTGGTTGGGAGACTATTAATGACTGCTTCTATTTCTTTAGGGGAAATGGGACTGTTAAGATTGTTAATCTGATCCTGATTTAACTTTGGTAACTGGTATCTGTCTAGGAAGTTGTCCATTTCATCCAGGTTTTCCAGTTTTGTTGAGTATAGGCTTTTGTAGTAGGATCTGATGATGTTTTGGATTTCTTCAGGATCAGTTGTTATGTCTCCTTCTTCATTTCTGATTTTGTTAATTCGGATACTGTCCCTCTGCCCTCTAGTTACTCTGGCTAAGGTTTATCTATCTTGTTGATTTTCTCAAAGAACCAGCACCTGGTTTGGTTGATTCTTTGAATAGTTCTTTTTGTTTCCACATGGTTGATTTCACCTCTGAATTTGATTATTTCCTGCCGTCTACTCCTCTTGGGTGAATTTGATTCCTTTCGCTCTAGGGTTTCTAGATGTTCTGTCAGATTGCTAGTATATGCTCTCTCTAGTTTCTTTTTGGAGGCCCTCAGGGCTATGAATTTTCCTCTTAGGACTGCTTTCATTGTGTCCCATAAGTTTGGGTACGGTGTGGCTTCATTTTCATTAAACTTTAAAAAGTCTTTAATTTCTTTATTACTTCCTTGACCAAGGTATCATTGAGTAGAGTGTTGTTCAGTTTGCACATGAATGTTGGATTCCTATTATTTCTGCTGTTATTGAACATCAGCCTTAGTCCGTGGTTATCTGTTAGGAAGCATGGGATAATTTCAATATTTTTGTATCTGTTAAGGCCTGTTTTGTGACCAATTATATGGTCAATTTTGGAGGAGGTACCATGAGGTGCTGAGAAGAAGGTATATCCTTTTGTTTTAGGATAAAATGTTCTATAGATATCTGTTAAAAACCATTTGTTTCATAACTTCTGTTAGTGTCCATGTGTCTCTGTTTAGTTTCTGTTTCCAGGATCTGTCCATTGATGAGAGTGGGGTGTTGAAGTCTCCCACTATTATTGTGTGAGGTGCAATGTGTTGTTTGAGCTTTACTAAAGTTTCTTTAATGAATGTGGCTGCCCTTACATTTGGAACATAGATATTTAGAATTGAGAGTTCATTTTGGTGGATTTTGCCTTTGATGAGTATGAAGTGCCCCTCCTTGTCTTCTTCGAGCCATTTGCTTGGAAAATTGTTTTCCAGCCTTTTACTCTGAGGTAGTGTCTTTCTTTGTCTCTGAGGTGGGTCTCCTGTTAGCAGCAAAATGTTGGGTCTTGTTTGTTTAGCCAGTCTGTTAGTCTATGCCTTTTTATTGGGGAATTGAATCCATTGATGTTAATAGAAATCAAAGAAAAGTTAGTGTTATTTCCTGTCATTTTTGATGTTAAAGATGGAATCTGTTCTTGTGGCCGTCTTCCTTTAGTTTTGTTAAAGGTTTACTTTCTCTTTTTTTTCTAGGGTGTAGTTTCCTTCTTTGAGTTGGTGTTTTCCCGTTATTATCCTTTGAAGGGCTGGATTCGTGGAAAGATATTGTGTGAATTTAGTTTTCTCGTGGAAAACTGGTTTCTCCATCTATGGTAATTGAGAGTTTTGGTGGGTATAGTAGCCTGGGCTGGCATTTGTGTTCTCTTAGTGTCTGCATAAGATCTGTCTAGGATCTTCTGGCTTTCATAGTCTCTGGTGAGAAATCTGGAGTAATTCTAATAGGCTTACCTTTATATGTTACTTGACCTTTTTCCCTTACTGTTCTGATTATTATGTGTCGGGAGGAATTTCTTTTCTGGTCCAGTCTGTTTGGAGTTCTGTAGGCTTCTTGTATGTTCATGGGCATCTCTTTCTTTAGGTATGGGAAGTTTTCTTCTATGATTTTGTTGAAGGTATTTGCTGGTCCTTTAAGTTGAGAATCTTCATTCTCATCTACTCCTATTATCTGTAGGTTTGGTCTTCTCATTTTGTCCTGGATTTCTTGGATGTTTGAGTTAGTATCTTTTTGCATTTTGCATTTTCTTTGATTGTTGTGTCCATGATCTCTATGGAATCTTCTGCACCTGAGATTCTCTCTTCCATCTCTTGTATTCTGTTGCTGATGCTCACATCTATGGTTCCTGATTTCTTTCCTAGGGTTTCTATATCCAGTGTTGTCTCTATTTGGATTTTCTTCAGTGTTTCTACTTCCATTTTTAGATCTTGAATGGTTTTCTTCAATTCCGTCACCTGTTTGGATGTGTTTTCCTGTAGTTCCTTAAGGGATTTTTGCGTTTCTTCTACCTGTTTTGCAGTGTTTGCCTGTAGCTCTTTAAGGGCTTCTACTTGTTTAGCAGTGTTCTCTTGTGATTCCTTGAGGGATTTTTGTATTTCCTCTTTAATGGCTTCTACCTGTTTAGCAGTGTTCTCCTGTACTTCCTTGAAGAATCTTTGTTTTTCTTCTTTAAGGGCTTCTGCCTGTTTAGCATTGTTCTCCTGTATTTCTTTAAGTGTGTTATTAACGTTCTTCTTATAATCTTCTACCATCATGATGAGATATGATTTAAATCTGCGTCTTGCTTTTCAGGCATGTTGGGGTATCCAGGACTCATTGTAGTGGGCGTACTGGGTTCTGATGATGCCCATTGTTCTTGGTTTCTGTTAGTAAGATTCTTACATTTGCCTTTCACCATCTGGAAATTTCTGTTGTTAATGTCCAAGCTGTCACTGGTTTGAGCTTGATCCTCCTGTGATTCTGTTAGCCTCTGACAGCACTTCTGGTAGACCAACTCCCACCACCACCACCACCCCACCACCACCACCCCGAGATCCAGTGATCAGAGCACTCTCTGAAGGCAAGCTCTTCTCATGCAAGTCCGGTGTCTAGCAGACTGGAGCTCTGATCCACTTCCTGAGTTCTAGGATCAGAACTCTCACAGCAGGCTGCCTCTCTTCTGTAATCCCGCGGTGATCCCAAGGTCCAATAATCCAGAGGTGATCATAATGTCCTGGGGTGTGGAGAGCACACAAATGGCCCTAGCCGCCTCCACTTGGCTCAGAGGGAAGATGGGGGGGGGGGTGGTCCTGGCTGGAAGAGGTCCCAGCCTCCGGTTGGGCAGAGTTCCTCTGTTCCTGCTGCTGCTGAAACCAGACCCTCCGTGGTTCTCAAAGCCCACACTCACCCGTAACCCCGAGGTGATGCTAATGTCCTGGGGTGTGGAGAGCACACAGACAACCCTAACCTCTTCCGCTGGGCTCAGAGGGAAGATGGTGGGGGGCCGGGGGGGGGGGCTGGCTGGAACAGACCCCAGCCTCCGGTTGGGTGAAGTTCCTCTGTTCCTGCTGCAGCTGGGACTATCCTAATGTCCTGGGGTGTGGAGAGCGCACAAGTGACCCTAGCCGCCTCCGCTGGGCTCAGAGGGAAGATCTTTTTTTTTTTTTCTTAAACTTGAATAATGTCATTTTTATTAACAATGTACTTTTAAAAATTCGGTGTTGCCAGGTACACACACAAACACCACACATATCATCATACATTGTACAGAATGAGTTCAAGGCCATGCTGGAGATACATAGTTATTCTCTATGCAAAGAAAGGGTGGGAGAAGCCAAGCACATGGAACACACCTTTTTTTTGGTATGATAAACATATATGTATGTTTATATAACATATATATATGTTTATTAGACATATATATATATATTATATATTACAATGGAGACATCGACACTTCTTTTTAACACACTTAACAAAAATAAAGTGCTAGCCGGGCGTGGTGGCGCACGCCTTTAATCCCAGCACTCGGGAGGCAGAGGCAGGCGGATTTCTGAGTTCGAGGCCAGCCTGGTCTACAAAGTGAGTTCCAGGACAGCCAGGGCTGCACAGAGAAACCCTGTCTCGAAAAACCAAAAAAAAAAAAAAAAAAAAAAAAAAAGTGCTAAGTGAAAAAAAACAAAAGAAAGACTTTTTAAAAGATGTACTTATTATATGTAAGTACACTATAGCTGTCTTCAGACATTGCAGAAGAGGGTATCATATCTCATTATGAGTGGTTGTGAGCCACCATGTGGTTGCTGGGATTTTTAAACTTGGGACCTTCAGGAAGAGCAGTCAATGCTCTTAACCTCTGAGCAATCTCACCAGCCCCAGAAACAAAGGCTTTTTAATCTTGGATAAGGTTAGAGAAAGTTTTTAAAACTACAACAGAGAATATTATACAAATTTTTTAGAAAAGAAAACTGGAAGCAACTCCCAAAACTACCAACTGCTTCTTTAGTATATCTCACAGGTATAAGTCACTACCACTGGCTATTTGACAATTTTACCAGGAACTTGCATGATATCATTTTAGTACATTTGTATACTTAATTATTATATCAAATCTTAATGCTTTTTTGTAGAACATGATTTTAATATTTTTCCATGTTAATATTCAACAACAGAACAATTATTTTAAGATATATTTCACTGTTATGTCTCCCTTTTCATTTCTTATAAATTGGGATACTGTCTCTGTACCCTCTGGTTAGTCTGGCTAAGAGTTTATCTATTTTGTTAATTTTTTTCAAAGAACCAGCTCCTGGTTTTGTGATTCTTTTTATAGTTCTTTTTGTTTCTACTTAGTTGATTTCAGCCCTAAGTTTGATTATTTCCTGCCCTCTGTTCTTCTTGGGTGAATTTGCTTCTTTTTGTTCTAGAGCTTTCAGGTGTGCTGTCAAGCTGCTAGTGTAAGCTCTCTTCAGATTCTTTTTGGAGGCACTCAGAGCTATGAGTTTTCCTCTTAGCACTGCTTTCATTGTGTCCTCATTTTCATTAAATTCTAAAAAGCCTTTAATTTCTTTATTTCTTCCTTGACCAAGGTATCATTGAGTAGAGCATTGTTCAGCTTCCATGTGTATGTGTGCTTTTCCCTTGTTTGTTTGTTTTTTTGTTGTTGTTTCTTGTTGTTGTTTTGGTTTTGGTTTTTTGAGACAGGGTTTCTCTGTGTAGCCCTGGCTGTCCTGGGATGCACTTTGTAGACCAGGCTGGCCTTGAACTCAGGAAATCCACCTGTCTCTGCTGGGATCAAAGGCGTGCGCCACCACGCCCGGTGCCTTGTTTTTGTTGGTATTTAAGACCAGCCTTAGTTCATGGTGATCTTCTACAGTGCATGGGATTATTTCAATCAATCTTGTATCTGTTGAGGTCTGTTTTGTGAACAATTATATGGTCAGTTTTGGAGAAGGTACCATGAGGCACTGAGAAGGTATATTCTTTTGTTTTAGGATGAAATGTTCTATAAAAATCTGTTAGATCCATTTGGTTCATAACTACTGTTAGTTTCACTGTGTCTCTGTTTAGTTTCTGTCCACCTATTGCCGAGAATGGAGTGTTGATGTCTCCCACTATTATTGTGTGGGGTGCAATGTGTGCTTTGAGCTTTAGTAAAGTTTCTTTTATGAATGTGGGTGCCCTTGCATTTGGAGCATAGATATTCAGGATTGAGAGTTCATCATGGTAGATTTTTCCTTTGACCAGTATGAAGTGTCCTTCCTTATCTTTTTTGATAACTTTTGGTTGAAAGTTGATTTTATTCGATATTAGAATGGCTACTCCAGCTTGTTTCTTGGAATCATTTGCTTGGAAATTGTTTTCCAACCTTTTACTCTGGCGTAGTGTCTGTCTTTGTCACTGAGGTGTGTTTCCTGTATGCAGAAAAATGCAGGGTCCTGTTTATATATCCTGTCTGCTTGTCTATGCCTTTTTGGGGGAATTGAGTCCATTGATGTTAAGAGGTATTAGGGAAAAGTGATTGTTACTTCCTGTTATTTTTGTAGTTAGAGGTGGAATTATGTTTTTGTGGCTATCTTCTTCTGGGTTTGTTGAAAGATTACTTTTTTGCTTTTTCTAGGGTGTAGTTTCCTTCCTTGTGTTGGTGTTTTCCATCTATTATCTTTTGGAGGGCTGGATTTATGGAAAGATATTGTATAAATTTGTTTTTGTCTTAGAGTATCTTAGTTTCTTATCTATGGTAATTGAGAGTTTTGCTGGGTATAGTAGCCTGGGCTGGCATTTGTGTTTTCTTAGGGTCTGCATGACATCTGCCCAGGATCTTCTAGCTTTCATAGACTCTGATGAGAAGTCTGGTGTAATTCTGATTGGTCTGCCTTTATATGTTATTTGACCTTTTCCCCTTACAGTACATTATAATTGGGGCTGTAAAGTGGCTCCCTCAAATGGCACATAACACATATACTAGCAAGGTGTCTGAGACAAGATCACCATAAGGGAATGGGATGGATCCAGTTACAACCAAGCTGAGTATATTTTAAATAGGAAATTTTGATTAAACACTTGAAAATCATAAGTCAAGCCAAGTGCGCTTTCAAGGTGTTTTAGTGTGTGTGTGTGTGTGTGTGTGTGTGTGTGTGTGTGTGTGTGTGTATGTGTGTGTGTGTGTATGTGTGTGTGTGTGTGTGTGTGTGTGTAACAACAATTAAAGGAAAAGAGTCCATGCCTTGGAAAGACTTCATGGGAGGGGTTGGAAAGAGGGAAATGAAGAGGAACAATGACATAATTATAATTTAAAAAATGACTATAAAATTTTTCTACATGACTGAGGAGAGAGTTCCAGGGTGCAGCATTTACATGACATACACAAGATTCTGGTGTTCAACTCCAGTACAGAAGAAACAGACACTGTGAGCTTTGGTGTAAAGTGTAACTGTTTGATGGTTCATTGACCTTGAGAGGTCATTAATATCCTATGATGAGACATTTCAGTGGGTCAGGATGCTAGTCAGCAAGCCTGAAAAACTTTCCTGAGACCCACACAGTGGAAAGATTGGACCAATTCCCTCAAACTGTCCTCTGCTCTTCACATAAGAAACATGGTTAGCAGGGCGTGGTGGCGCATGCCTTTAATCCCAGCACTCGGGAGGCAGAGGCAGGCGGATTTCTGAGTTTCGAGGCCAGCCTGGTCTACAAAGTGAGTTCCAGGACAGCCAGGGCTATACAGAGAAACCCTGTCTCAAAAAACAAAAAACAAAAAAACAAAAAACAAAAAAAAAAAACAACAAAAAAAGAAACATGGTGTGCACACCTATGCGCGCGCGCGCGCGCACACACACACACACAAAACCTTCTCAGTCCATATAACGCTATATACACATACCTATATGACTCAGTCATACAATTTTTACAAAGTCATCACTTGATACAGATGGAAATTGAAGACAAAGAACAACAAAAGCCTTGGCAATTTGACATAGTACATGAGGGTCAATGTAGACTGGCTCTCAGAGGACCTGATGGCCGTTCTTACGTCCTTATTCCCTGTGACTCCTGAACAGGAAGGAATCAGCCACAGTAAAAGTACCCGAAATCAGAAATCAAGCTGAGAGGAGGAAGTCATTTTTTTTATTTTATTTTTGATACAGGGTCTTGCTGTACACTGCAGGATAGCCTCCAACTTTAAATTCTCCTGCCTTGGTCTCTCAAATGCTGGGGTACGGATTATGCACTACCTGTCAGGTCAAAATAAGCTTGCACTAAAACAAAAGAAGGATACCAGAAACTTGTTCTAATACACGGCCCAGCATCTACTGGGTGAAGTGCACAAAACTGACAAATTCCATAAAACGTTTCATTCACTCCCCCACTAACTAGCAGTAGTATGAGTAACTTATGGGACCAGAGATTCCCACTGGCAGACTAACATGTATGGTACTGTACCTTCCAGCTGCTTTAGGGAATAAATACAGCTGTAATGTCTGTCCAGCTTGAATAGAAAGCAACAGATGAGTATGTGCAAAGTACAGGAGGGCCTGTAAAGACAGCTTGGTTGGTAAATGCACTTGCCACCAAGCCTGATGAACTGAATTCAGTCCTGGAATCCTCATAGTGGAGGGAGAGAGTCAACTCCTGTAAGCTGTTCTCTGGCTTCCACAGGTGCACTGTGGAAAGTCTGTATAGTTAAGCCATATATTGAATGATCTTAAAGTTACTATGAGCAACATGAATGCCCTAATTAATATGACTATTTGGAGCTGCAAATGTAGGGTTCAAATGGCCCAGAATTTGACCTCTAACAACACAAAAATTAAAATGACCACTGTACCTGGGTAACAGTACTAATATCGTTAAATTATTTTTAGAATAAATATAGTGATAAAAGTATTTAGGGGATTAGTCTTTAGACTTAGAAATGCCTTCAGAGGCAGGGAGAGGAGACCTAGAGTTAGCTCAATGCTAGAGTATTTACCCACCAAGCATACTGTCTTGGATTTGTTCCCCAGCACAATAAGAGAGCTACAAATTCCTCAGTGTCTGAGAACAACACCTGCTTAAAATTAATTAAAAATAAATGTACTGACTAGTTTTGTGTCAACTCGACACAGCTGGAGTTATCACAGAGAAAGGAGCTTCAGTTGAGGAAATGCCTAAGCTGAATAAACCCTTTCCTCCCCAACTTGCTTCTTGGTCATGATGTTTTGTCCAGGAATAGAAACCCTGACTAAGACAAATTGGTACCAGAAGTGGAGTATTCCTGTGACAACCTGACCATGTTTTTGAGAGGACTGTGGAAGGACTTTGGAACTTTGGGCCAGAAGATCCATTCAGTGTTAAGAACTCTGTGGGATATTGTGTAGGAGCTTGGAAGATAATGTTGAGAACAGTGCAGAAGATGGAGGCCTGGCTTGTGAAATTTCAGAGGGAAATTAAAGACTCTTTTCAGGGCCATTGCTATTTTGGAAAGATTCTGTGGTTCTGGTTAGCTGGGGCTGAAGAATCAGCTGTGATTAACAAGATACCAGAACTACCAAAGCAAAACCTTTGCATTACTGGGACTATTGATACTGGTTAGCTGGGGCTAAGAAATTAGCAGTGATTAAGAAGAGACCAGCATCATTGAGGTGACATCTTCTGGGAAGTGTTTTCTGAGAGCACAGAGGCTGTGTTCCAGAGATAGCCTTGTGCTGTGGCTAGACTTGGTAATGTGTAAGGGTTACCCAGGTGGTACTGGTTTTGAAGGCATGAAGGGGTCATGCAGAGCAGCTGAGGCCATGGAAGACCATTTGTGAAGGTGCAGCCTCAGTTGCAATTGATGGCCCATGACTGAAGGGGTCATGCAAAGGAATTGAGGCTTGGCACCATGAAGAGAGCCTATGAGAGGCTAGTGTTGAAGCCTAGTTACAGTGGAAGACAGCAGCATTTTGGAGATTCCAGTATCATAGGATGACCACCAAGAATAGCAGCAGCAGTGGAGTACAGGTGGCTGGAGCCTAGAATACAAGATGTGTGCTACAAAGGGCATGGCTGGAGAAGTGACCTAAGCCCTAGGAGGAGCCCAGAAGATTGTGAGTTGGATCCCAGACATTGGACAGTTGGAGTTTAATTTTTGCTTTTGATTGTGACTGTGCCCTGATATTTTTCCCTCTTGAAGGAAGAAAATATTTTAGTGGATCCCACAGTTAAGAGACTTTTAATTGTAGCCGGGCGTGGTGGCGCACGCCTTTAATCCCAGCACTTGGGAGGCAGAGGCAGGCGGATTTCTGAGTTCGAGGCCAGCCTGGTCTACAAAGTGAGTTTCAGGACAGCCAGGGCTACACAGAGAAACCCTGTCTCAAAAAACCAAAAAAAAAAAAAAAAAAAAAANTAACCAAGGGGCCTCTCTTCCCACTGATGGCCAACTAGGCCATCCTCTTCTATATATGCAGCTAGAGATGTGAGCCCAAGGGGTACTAGTTAGTTCATGGTTATTCTTCCACCTATAGGGTTGAAGACCCCTTCAGCTCCTTGGGTACTTTCTCTAGCTCCTTCTTCCTTGGGAACCCTGTGTTCCATCTAGTAGCTGATTGCCAGGCATTGGTATATTTTCCCCTGAGACCTCTATATCCGGGCCCTTTCAGCACCATCTTGCTGGCATATGCTATAGTGTCTATGTTTGGTGACTGATTGTGGGATGGATCCCTGGCAGCTGTAGTCGTTGGGTCCATCCTTTGGAAAGACTGTGGGACTTTTAAAGGTATTTAAGATCATGGGGATGAGTAAGAACTAAGGGTTGAGGCTTACTAGTGATGTATTTGTGTGTCAAGTTGACAAGGGGTCAATTGTACTGGCTAGTTTTGTGTCAACTTGACACAGCTGGAGTTATCACAGAGAAAGGAGCTTCAGTTGAGGAAATGCCTCTATGAGATCCAACTGTAAGGCATTTTCTCAATTAGTGATCAAGGGGGAAAGGCCCCTTGTGGGTGGGACCATCCCTGGGCTGGTAGTCTTGGGTTCTATAAGAGAGCAGGCTGAGCAAGCCAGAGGAAGCAAGCCAGTAAAGAACATCTCTCCATGGCCTCTGTATCAGCTCCTGCTTCCTGACCTGGTTGAGTTCCAGTCCTGACTTCCTTGGTGATGAACAGCTGTATGGAAGTGTAAGTTGAATAAACCCTTTCCTCCCCAACTTGCTTCTTGGTCATGATGTTTTGTCCAGGAATAGAAACCCTGACTAAGACAATAAACCACCTGAAAATCATGCCCATGGTAACCATGGTAGCCAATCACTGGAAACACCTGAGAATCGCATTCATGGTAACCATAGTAACCAAATGTACTCTTCATTCACTCATTCCTTGGGCTTGTCTCTATCTAATTCTTTGGCTTGTCTCTTGCTTGGCTACTTTCAAAAATCAAACTCCTCCTCAGAGGACAAAGAATTACTCTCCTGAAGTTGTTTTCCAGAATGTGAGGAGGCAGTTTTTGGGTAGACACTTCTATGACACATGAGCAAAAGGAAAAAACTCTGGACTCACAAGATCTAGTGTGGTCAAGCAGTGTTAACCATGACCCCTCCCCTTGGTCCAGCTTGTGGTTCTGGTCAGGGCCAAAGAGCCATTCCATGGTCTAGGAGTGAATGGTTCCACTTTTCAGCTTTCGGCTCGGAGGAGGATATGGTGCAACTTTCTTCCATCATCCTGAATCGGGGTTCATCCACCTTGGCCCCTAAGATCAGTCCTCTAGGTCTGTCTCCAAAAAAAAAGTTGGTGATGACATTGTCAAGGCTACCGGTGAGTGGAAAGGTCTCAGGATTACAGTGAAACTGAGTATCCAGAACAGTCAGGCCCAGCCTGAGGTGGTACTCTGCCTCTTCCCTGATAATCAAAGCCCTCAAAGAGCCAAGAGACAGGAAGAAGCAGAAGGACATTAAACACAATGGGAACGTTACTTTCAATGAGATTGTCACCATTGCCCAGCAGATGAGACACCGGTCTTTGGCCAGAGAACTTTCTGGAACTATCAAGGAGATCCTGGGTACTGTATAGTCTGTGGGCTGCAATGTGGATGGACGCCATCCTCATGACAATCATAGATGACATCAACAGTGGTGCAGTGGAATGCCCAGCTAGTTAAGAAGAAAACATTTCAATAAAAGACTATCTGATAATCAAAAAAAAAAAAAAAAAAGTGACTAGCTGCTAGCACAGTGACACAGCCAAGGAGACCTTAGGTGATCCTGGTTTAAATCCTAGCTGTGAAACTCTCACAAATTTGATCTATTAACTTGCATTATAGTTTTTACTCCTTTGAATAAAGTCTGCTAGAAATCATAAATCTAGTGGGTTTTCTTTTCTTTTTAATCATATTTAAACAACAATGCTTGACTTACAGAGAAAGCTAGGATTTGTTTTGTAACCCTGCTTAAAAGACATTTCCCTACATGTAACAACTATATAAACAGACTATACAAGAACTTTTGCTTGGGGGTTTGTTGTTATTGTTGTTAAAACAGTGAGAGCAGAGTAACCCAGCAGACTAAGAGCAGCCAAGTTGGCGTGCCACCGAGAAGGGCTATTGTCACAGAACCAGCACTTGCCTCCAAACGCTGTACACATGTGCAACAGAGTAAGACTAGGGAAGGATAAAGAAGGAACAGAGATGACCCGAGGTTGCCAGGACGTGCTAGAACCAAACTGTCCTCCTAATGGAGAATGTGTTCTTGGTCTATCACAACATCCTCACGTGAGGTTTTCCCTTCTGTAACACCTCCTGTCTGTTGATGGAACATGTCCATACCTTCATCCTCCTCATCCAACTGTTCAGGTGTGTGTTCCAGTGATTGGCTGCCCTCAGACTGAAATCTGATCTGCCTCACTGACAAACCCTGTGGTTTCACAATAGGCTTTTTTGTTAGCTGAGTGGTGTCTGCTTCTTAACTCTACCACAGAACCATCTGCCCTGCCACCTTCTGATAAGACCATTGTTCTCAGTCTTTCCCTGGGTTTCTTGTTGGCCTTGGCCAGCACTGGATTCTCTTTGGGGGCTGCTTCACAAAAGAAGTACCACGCCCACACTGAAGAAACACACATCACCAGGAACAGCAGCACAAGGTGGCTTGCAGTATGGACAAGGCAGGGGTTGGACTGGTTGTGCATAGGGTGGCGTGGTTGTTGTGGCTGCAGTATGGACAAGGCAGGGGTTGGGTTGGTTGTGCATAGGGTGGCATGGTTGTTTTCCCCCCAATACTGGGTAGGGCCTAGATAGAATCTTATGCATGCTGGGCAAGCACTGAACTATACCCCCAGCCTTCTTTTCACTTGAGACAGTGTCTAAGTTCCCAGACTGAGCCTGGCCATTCTGTGGCCCAAGCAGATCTTGAACCTGCAATCTTCCTGCCTCAGTCTTCCTGGTAGCTACAACTACAGTTCTGGGTTCCCAGACCAAGCTAGTTTGGGATTTGTTTTTGAGACAATCTCCTGTAGGCTGAGTTGACCGTAATGGCCTGATCCTCCTGCCACCATCTCTCAAATTCACAACCACACCCATCTTAGGCCCAGCCCTGGCAGTTTTAAATTCACATCAAGTCTATTTTGACAAATGGGAAGCCCATGTGTCAAAAGAGGTCTCATAGTCTAAGAGCAACATGCACTGATTATCAATCAGACACTCTGGGTTTAATCACAACTTGACTACTTGGTAGAAACTGACCTTAGGTAAGCTGCCTCTGTGATATACACTCCACTGTCTTCATCTACAGAATGGGGATAACTCTTGAAAAGCTGTGCTAAATGAAGTAAATTATATACCTAGTGACTGTTGGGAGTAGACAGAAGTAAAATGAAAAAGACCCAGTTCCTATCCTTAGCAGAACCAGGTGAGACTGGGGAGAGCCAGCCCAGGAAGCAACTATTACAACAAATGCAGCCAGAGAGAGAACCTCACAGTCCCAGTGAGAGCACGCAATGGTCACATATACCAAAGGGCTTTAAGGAAAATGTCTTGAAGCAGGAATAGAGATCCTCATAAAAAAAATAAAAAAAATAAAAAAAATAAAAAAAAAAAAACAGCATGTCCTCTGGTGGACCAGAAGTTGCATGCTGCCCTTGAGCATGACCGAAGAACTAAAACCATAGGGAATGGCCAATGCCGTAAGGTGGGGGAGCTTGTAAGCAATTCAGACTAAAGGCAGACTGCCTGGGGTTTGAGTTGTGGCTCAGCAGCTTATAATCTTGGGTCTAGTACTGACCTCTTCACTCCTCTGAAAAGGGGGTGTGATGGTCCCTTTGAGGAAGTTATGGGGAGAATTTAACAAATGAAAGTTTGTTAAGGGTGCACAGTATTGTGGCTAATACACATTGAGTATTCACTGTTTAAATTAAGTGTTAATCATCTGTTAAGATTAGTCATCATTTGACTTCAAACAGGATTATGGACGCTGAAAGCAAGGTATGGGCTTCCAGAGAAAGCTAGCAACAGGAGGTGTGGCACAGCCCCATGGCTACCAGATGCTTAAAGCAGAGCTAAAGGAAAGGGTCCTTAGGGAGGTTAGCCAGGCAGGTACCGTAGGATGTTGCTCAGTGGTCCCTGTGCCGCTCCCTAGCAAGTAACAGCCATACTGTAGCTTTACAGTGGGGATAATCCTACTGCAATCTTGAATGTTAACAATTAAATACTGCCATGGCTTGCTTCAATTATTGATTTTTAACAAACATCTATTTGTGGGCCAGCAAGATGGCTCCATGGGTAAAAGCACTTGCCACTGAGTCTGACAACTTGAGAGTGATCTTCCAGAGCCCATGCAAACAATTCTTGAAAACTATCCCATGACCTATACACTATGTGTCTATTTGCTGGGGGAAAGTTCAATTAGCTTACTGATGCATGATATCAAAAGTATGTCAAGGATATGCCAATTTATAATTTATGACTGCCCTTTGCAGAAGATGCACAATTCTCAATCTAACCTTGCTTTACCAATGACATCTACAAAGCTATCATTTGGCTGTGGTTAACAGCTGTTTTCAACCTCAGTGTGCTCAGCTGGTACTGGACTTCCCTCTAGTGGTAAATATAGAGAATTACAGCCTTAAGGTGTTTTTGACTTTCAATTTGTTGCTACACTGCTTTCTTACATACTTTATCTGTAAACTATCTGAAATGCCTTCAGTAATGATGCACAGTTTAAATAGGTTAAAATTTTGTAAGTGTTTACAGTGTTTCCTATGGTTAGAACACGGGTTGGAAAATCCATCTGCCCAGCTTCACATCCTATCTCACCACTTAGGCTTCGAGGTCCTGGGAGAGTGGCTAGACTAGTAACTCCCTATGCCATTTCCCATCTGCTGAGTAAGGCTACCAAAAGCCTACACCCATGCTATTGGTGTTGGGACTGAATGAGTCAATACATGGAAAACAATGAGATTAGCCATAAGTGCATTCAAAATGGAGGCCCTGATACACAACAGGTTTTATTTCTAAGTTCTTTACAATAAACTTTTGATGAGTGACAGACAAATTAGGCTCCTCTGAAAGGAGAGCACCTGGGGGAATGGGTGAGTGCTGACCCCACTGACATGCCCCGCCTCCCTGCTCCCTGGCTGCTGCACCAAGCAGGGAAGCATGCAAATGTATCACATTAGCACAGATGAGGAGAGACAGCCTACTGCAAATAAATTAGGTTTCACTTGTACCCCCCCCCAAGAAATTCTAACTATATAACCACTTCTCACAAAATAACCAGACTTCATAAAACATTAAGATTATAATTTGAAATGTTACTCAACCAAATTCAAAAGATCCCTTTATTATAAAATCTACTTTATGTGTGTGTGTGTGTGTGTGTTTGTGAACCCACCAGCCATCTGTGTGTGCAAAGCCAGTGTGGATGGAACTTATCAAGGATCTACTTCTACTTGCAGTTCAACCCTACATGACTAAAACTGTGACTATCTTTTTTCCCCCCTTCAGTTTCTCAGGTGTTCCTGTGTTTTCACAACTATGACTAACTTAATAAAAAACAATCATCTTTTGCTCACTAAAAATCTACAAGCTGCTGAAGGCCAAATAAACCGTATCACAGCAACTCACAAGACTGAAAGGCGCCTCAGTAGGAAGCCATAATTTTAGGAAGCTCACTGAACCATGTATTTCATTTTCAGTAGCAGTCTCATAAAGTAGGGAATCTATACCCCCAACTCTCTTCAGGAGCCAGTTAAATGCCACATCTTCCAAAAGCAGGGACAGTGTTCTTAAGTGTCTTCCTCATTCCTCAGGCTGGGCGGAGATGGGTCCCGGATTATAGCTTGATCACCCTAACAGAGGTGGTAATTCTCTTGACAGGCAGTGAAGGATGCCACATGGTACATCTGGATCTGTCTGACCAACTGTGAGCACAGCTTTTGCTTCTGATACCCTGGATAACTGCTTTTATATTATCAGTCCTTCCCTTAGGTCGCTGACTTTCTGTTGGAGAACGTGATGTCAAAACTGAAACAAAGCAAAAGTTTAACACAAAAATTACTAAAAATGTAAAAACAAAAATGGTGGGAGGAGCCAGGCGTGGTGGTGCATGCCTTTGATCCCAGCACTTGGGAGGCAGAGGCAGGCTGATTTCTGAGGCCAGCCTGGTCTACAAAGTGAGTTCCAGGACAGCCAGGGCTATACAGAGAAACCCTGTCTCGAAAGAAAAAAAAAATGGTGGGAGGGAGAGAGGAAGGGAACAAGTGAGAAATTCGAAGGCAGCTGAGAACTGGGTGATCCTTAGAGGTTTAATTCATTCAATAGCAAACAAGAGCGAGAAATGTCAGGAGCTGAAGCCTCACAAGTGAGCAGAAGGTGCATTTTGGCTCACCACTGCAGTTCAAGACTGGCAGCCACTGAGGGGCATGCATCCCACAGCAGGGCTGCAAAGAGGAACAAACCACTCAAGCAATCAGAAGACACCCCAAAAGCATCAAGTTCCCACAATTCCCTTTACAAACCTGTCCCCTATGACTTGAGCCCTTTGTAGTACTCCCCAAGTAAGCATCATGCTGTGAGCACAGAGCTGGGGGGGAAAGTGGGTGTACCACCCACATTCAAACCAAAGCAGGTTTCAGTCTACAGCAGTCCCCACATCCAGCCTGAAACTAAGAGCTACACTTGTGGTTAGTAGTACCAAGGCAGACAGTGGCTCAGTGGGTACAGACACCAGGCTCCAGGCATGAGAGTGAGTGAGCTGGGTTGCCAGGGCCCACAGGGTGGGGCCCAGAGAACTAACTTCCTCCAACTGAGATACACACACATAACTTTTTTTATGGTTTTTCAAGACAAGTTTCTCTGTGTAGCCCTGGCTGTCCTGGAACTCATTCTGTAAACTAGGCTTGGCCTTGAACTCAGAAATCTGCCTGCCTCTGCCTGCCAAATACTGGGATTAAAGGCGTGCAACACCACTGCCCAGCTAACTTTTTTTTTTAAGAAAGTACCCAGAAACAATGAACAAGCATCAAACAGCACATTACAAGCCAACGAAGTTTTCAGTGATCCACTACCACTAGAAAAGCCTTCCTGTGTACACTGTAAACATTCTGTAAATAGTTTAAGGAAAAAACAACCAAAAAAGATGTCTATGTGTTCACTACAGATGCAGCAAGCATTTTTGTTATCGCTTGGCTTGTTTTCCAAATTTCTCCATCTAATATTTGGTTGACTCACATAGACCACATGGCCACAGAGGCATCCGTGGATCAAGAGCCACAAAATGTTAGAACTGAGCACTTCCTTCAGAACACTTACTTACGCATATTGAAGATGCAACTAGTAATCCCAAAGAGAACTGTGTGCTTTCTCTGTTTTGTTTGAAGGTTATTTTGCTAGTTTGTTTTAGGCTGCTGGGCATTTCATGCATGCTAACCAGGCATGCTACCACTTAACTAGATACTTGCCTGGCATTATCGAATATATAAAATACCATTATGAAGCAACACCTGATTATGTACACACTGTGGGCCACAGCTACTCTACAGTGACCTTCCTGAAAGAACATACCTCCCACAATATTATGCTACCTGAACAGCTGTAGGTATTTCGGTTTTCTAGCCTCTCTCTGCTGTGGGGCATTCTTGGGTGCTAGCTACTGACTTTAGATGCTGTCCTTCCTACAGACCTGTTGATTACAAGGTTCATTCTTAGGTTTGACCTCAACTAAATGAGTATGAAAATCACCCCCTAAAGTGTAATACCATTTCATGCATCCATAAACACTGCTTTAAGATAATTCTGAGTCTGGCCAGGCATGGTGGTACAGCCTTCACCCTCAGCACTCAGGGCACAAGAGGCAGGCCTGCTCTACAAAATAAGCTCTGGGCCAACTCAAGGGGGAAATATATAACTATGATCCTTTTGCTTTTTTAACAAACAAAGTTAACATTCCATTCAATTAAATAATCCAAACCCTTCATATTTGACAGCAAAAATATTGGAGTACTTATATCCAGCATAGTTAGGCTGAACCTATTACATAGCTCTTCGCTAGTCATCCTAAAATTTTAAATGTCTCACTCATACTACAGATAGCAGTAACAACTTAGCACCTACCTAATATAGACCATCATACATCTGTGGCTTTTTTCTTTTTTTTCCTTCGTTTTTGGTTTTCAAGACAGGGTTTCTCTGTGTAGCACTGGCTGTCCTGTACTCCACTTGTAGCCCAGGCTGGCCTCGAACTCAAAGATCCACCTGCCTCTGCCTCCTCTCAAATGCTTTGATTCAAGGTGTACACCACTGCCGCCACCACCACCACCAGGCTGCATCTGTGTTTTTCAAATTGTGTTTTCTTTTATGGTAAACTAATATCAAAAAGAACGCAAAATTGGCAAGAAAAAAGTATTACCATTAAAACAAAAACAAAAGTAATGGATAAACTGTCATGAAAACTCACAGCTCTACTCCCAGCACCTGAGAGGCTAAAGCAGGAGGTTTCCCCAGGTTCTAGGCCAGCCTGGGCGACCAACGTGAGATCCCACCGCAAACAAATAATAGTAAACAATGTATAACCTACCATATATGTGTGTATGTATGTGTGTATATACATATATATATATGTGTGTGTGTGTATATATATATATATATATATATATATGTGTGTGTGTGTGTGTGTGTGTGTGTGTGTGTGTGTGTGTGTGTGTGTGTGTACAGCTCAATCATGAAGAGGATACTTGATGTAAGTTACCGATTCACCATCACAACTCACCCTTGAAGTTTCAGGACTAGAAAATGGAGAACACTCCCAGGAACTATTTTCTTTGTCAAAGGAATCATCTTGAAATGCAAACTTCTGCTTCAGTGCATTAGATATTAAAGACACTGGATCCCATTCTAAACTCTGTCTTTTCCTCTTCTGAATGGGTCTGCCGCCTGGTGACCTTTCCACAGGCCGAAGTTTGACCTTATTCACATCCTTCAGAACATCCAACATGTTTGGGACATCACTAAGTCTCTGGCTTTTTGAATGATGGCTATCATCAGTCTTCTTAATACCTGAGAGCTGCCTTTTCATTTCAGAAGCCAAACTATCTATGTCATGTGTATTAGCAGATCCAGGTTGCATGGGAAGAGAACTTGGAGGCTGCAGAGAAAACTGAGGAGGAAGAGGTGGGGGGGAAGGGGGAGGAGGAGGAGGAGGAGGAGGAGGAAGCACTGCACTTGGAACGTGGTCTGGTTCCTCACTCAGTCCAGTAGTCGCTGATGATGGTGGCACTTGTTCATCACTCAAGTCGATGAAGCCTAAAGAAAAACAATTCCAAAACCATACACAATCCTCTAGCATAACATACAAAGCCAGCGAGAGCCAAACCAGGAACAACCTGTAATCCTGCTAAAGACCAACAAGTAGCCTAGACAGCAAGCAAATCCATGTCAGTCACCCCAGGAGTGTTCACCAGAAGCTTCAGTTCATGTCTAATCCAGTCAAGACATATCAAGGTGTACTCTAAAGGTGCATTTTAAAGAGGAAATAAAGTGAGTTCTAGGAACCCAGAGAAAATCTCAACTTCATTCTCCAATTTTAAAAGCAAAACGTTAACATGTAGTTACAAGTATTCACATTGCTGTGTCAACTCTAAAATGACATTAGGAACGAGGCCTACGGTGTATAGGTGGTTTCCTAAACTGAGAAACTTTCTCATACATCTGCTCCTAAAGAGCTGGGACTGATCACCCTTGCTTAAAAACAGAGGGTGCATTCCTGTATGATTGTGTCTATGTATCTATATAAAGTATTAGGTGATTGAACTATATGAATTATACTGTGACTATATGCTGTGCCTATTAGTGTACTGTACAAGTTAATGTGTTCTATGTGTCAATAAATATATATGTAAAATTTTAGTAATCATACTTACACATAGCCCCTTACAATCAAATCTGATGTGAAAAGTTTTCAGACCCTATATTTCTTAAGTCTCATGGTTTTGAAAAAAGATTTTTCTTTTACTGTTAATATGTAGAAGGGTATGTGCATGTGAGCTCAGAAGAGTGGGTCAGAGTCACCCAACATGAGTACCAAGGACCAAATTCATATGTCATATGCAACAGTGCATTTAACCACTGAGACACCTGTCTAGACCCTAAAACTTTTATGTTTAAAACAAGACACATCTCCTGTGGGCACCACTCAATGCCTGTTCCTTCAAGTTACTGTAATAGACCTGAGCCCACTTACTGTAACCAATTGATTGTGGGAAGGGGATAATGAATTCTAGCTGCAGGCTTGGTTTGGTTTTAACAAACTGTCAGGGCAAACACACCTGGCTGCTAGCACACCAAGGGTATGACTCTCTCCATCTCCCAAAAGCTGAGACTGCAGGTGTGCCAACAGTGGGCTTACATGTGCACTAACCCTAAGGGCTCATGTTTGCTGAGTCCCCAGTTGCTGGGGAAATATTTCTAGCACCATGCCTGAATGGATTAGCCTTCAAATTGTAAACAATTGTTGCTAGAGGGAGTTTCTCTGGTTGTGGCACCTTGAAGTAGAACTAACATGGCCAGGTTAGTTTCCCTGTTTGGCTGTCATACAGGCTAGTGCCCAGGGCAGAAATATAGAGTCTCCAGGTACCAGTGCTAGATTGTCAAGAAGAGTTGACTTCATTTTTCCTGCATGTATGTGTAGTATGTGCCTTTGGAATCCAGATGAAGGCATCAGTTTCCCTGGAACTGGACATCTTGAGCTGCCATGTGGGTGCTATGAATTGAACCAAGGTGCTATGGAAAAGCAACAAGTGCTCTAACCACTGAGCATTCCCATCTCCCCAAACCCCAAACAACCAGTGCTCTTAACCACTGAGCCATCTCATCTTCCCAGCCCCCAAACTTTTAAACCTAATGTTTCAATAAAGTCTTATTCCCTTGAAAACAAAACAAAAAAACAAACAACAACAACAACAACAACAACAAAAAACAAGATGCATCTCTAAAAGCTTAGAAAAAGTCATCTGGAAACCATTATCCCCTGAACTAGGTGAGAGAGTACCATCAAAATCTACAGCCAAGCTGTAGAGCAGGCTCGGCAGGTGAGAGGTACCTGGCTGCTCCTGCAGAGGACCTGGGTTCAATTCCAGAGCACCCAGGTGGCAGCTCACAACTGTCCCTGAGGATCTGTTCTAGCCTCTGCAGGCACCAGGCATGTATATGGTGCACATACATGCAGAAAAACACATACATGTAAAAGAAAATAATTTTTTAAAAATTACCTAAGACTAGGGGCTGGAGAAATGGTTCAACTATTGAAGCACTTGCTGCTCCAGGACCAGAGTTCAGTTCCCAGTGCCCATACGGTAGCTCCCAGCTACCTCTAAGCCCAGTTCCAGGAGGCCTGGTGCCCTATCCTGACTCCTCTGGACACCAGGTACATGCACGGTGCACAAACATTTATTACAGGCAAATATTCATACACACAATCTAAAAAAAATAAAATAAAAAAAAAAACTAGACTATAAATATACATAGTCTCAAACCTATTCTGGTCTTTCAAACCATGCATTCTTTCCTTCTTAAAAAATATTCATGCCGGGCGTGGTGGCGCACGCCTTTAATCCCAGCACTCGGGAGGCAGAGGCAGGCAGATTTCTGAGTTCGAGGCCAGCCTGGTCTACAAAGTGAGTTCCAGGACAGCCAGGGCTATACAGAGAAACCCTGTCTTGAAAAACATATATATATATATATATATATATATATATATATATATATATATATATATATATATATATATATATATATATATATATATATATTCATGAAGTCTCAGTGGCTAAGAACACTAGTTGCTCTTTCAGGAGACCAGAGTTCAATTTCCAGCACTGACATAGTAGCTCACTGTCTAACTCTAGTTTCAGAGAATCTTATACCCTCATAAAGACATTAATGGAGGTAAGACACCAATACACAGAAGATAAAAATAAATCATTAGAAAATTTTAATAAAAATCATTCATTAGTTTGAGTTATTTTGTATTAGTTTTTTATTTTGTCTTATTTTGGTGTTTCTGAGGTTTGCATGAAGTCCAGGCTAACCTCAAACTCTTGTGTTGCTACAGATGACCCTGAACTTTCAATCTTCCTGTGTCCACCTCCCAAGTGCTAGAATGAAGGTGTGCCCAACTGTGTCCTTTTATTCCATAGTGTGGATTTAACCCCAAAGCAGGCTACAACCAATCTACATCCCCAGCTCTTATTTTTGGTTTTTGAGATATGGTCGCACTCTACAACCAAGAGTAGCTTACAACTCAAGGCAGTCTCCCTGTCCCAGCCTCTTAAACGCTGGAATTACAGGCATGACCCCCATGTGTCTGGCTTCTAATTCCTTGCTGAAGAATTAAAAAAGCTTGCTCAGAAGTCATGACTTCTTAACAAACAAAACAGCCTTCAGTAAGTAATACAGCTAGGTCTTCTTTAGCCTCGGCTCCCACCAGGCTGCTGTGATGTAGTTCCTGATGTTTTACTCAGATCGCTGCTGACTTGAGTCAGCTCAGTATCCCTCCAGCAGAAACAAACTGTACAACTACTCACCAGTCTCTCTGCTCTCTCTCAGGGCCTGCACTGCCACAATCGCAGCAATCTGAGACCGGAGAAAAGTCAGCTCATCTTCCAGGGCAGCTATCTTTTTAATTGCAGCTTCATTTACAGGCAGATCATCTGTCTCTGTTTTGTTCTGTCTTAGACCAGGTGATGATGAATCCCAAATTAGTTTTGAAGGATGAAAAGGAGCAATTTTCCCCTCCTCCTTCTTTTCCCATAGACTATGTCTGCGAGTAAAGGGAAAGAAAACACACAGGAAGGAAAATTTTGTAACTGTAAAAGACAATTCCAGCGGGGTGTGGTGGCACACACCTTTAATCCCAGCACTTGGGAGGCAGAGGCAGGCGGATTTCTGAGTTCAAGGCCAGCCTGGTCTACAAAGTGAGTTCCAGGACAGCCAGGACTATACAGAGAAACCCTGTCTCGAAAAACCAAAAAAAAAAAAAAAAAAAAAAAAAAAGACAATTCCAGCAGTAAGGGCCAGCCTATCTACAGAGCAAGTTCTAGGATAAACAAGGTTACACAGAGAAATACTATCTTGAAAAATCAATCCAAACAAACCATGGCTAGAGAAGACAGCTCAGTGGTTAACAGGACAAACTGCTGTTACAAAGTTGCTTAGTTTTTGGGTTGTTTTTCAACTTCTGAGACAGGTTCTCATGAAGCTCAGGATAACCTGGCTCCCAGAATCCAAGTCAGTTGGCTCAACTTCAGCTCCAGAAATCTATAGCACCTGCACTGGTGGGCACATACTCTCTCCCCTACCATAGACATAGAACAAACAAATAAATCAATGAATAAAACTCTTAGAAGGACAACATTTGGGGCTGGAGAGATGGCTCACTGGTTAAGACCTCTTCCAGAGGTCCTGAGTTCAAATCCCAGCAACCACATGGTGGCCTCACAGCTATCTGTAATGAGATCTGATGCCCTCTTCTGGTGTATCTGAAGACAGTGTCAGTGTACTTATATATAATAAATAAATAAATCATTAGAAGGACGACATTTAATTGGGGCTAGCTTACAGTTTCAGAGGTTCAGTCCATTATTATCAAGATAGGAGCATGGCAGCATCCAGGCAGGCATGGTACAGAAGGAGCTGAGAGTTCTACATCTTCATTTGAAAGCTGCTAGCAGAAGAATGACTTCCAGGCAGCTAGGATGACGGTCTTAAGCCCACACCCACAGTTACATACCTACTCCAACAAGGCCACACCACCTAATAGTGCCCCTCCCTGGGCCAAGCACAAACAAACCATCACATTCCACTTCCTGGCTCCCAGAGTAACATTCCTCAGCAAAAATAATTCAAATGAATCTCAAGACAAAGAATTTAAGAGTTCAAGGAGTTTTAAAAGGAAACAAAAACCTGAATGCAGTTAAAGAGAACAAGAATAGACTCCTGACTAAAGTCCAAGAAAACAAATAAAATAATGAAAACAGTTTGAAAAATTGAAAAAGAATTCAACAGAAAGTGAAACAATGAAGAAAATACAAATAAAAATAGAAATGAAAAATTCAAGTACTCACTCAAAAGACTCTGAAGAAAGCCAACAGATGTAGTAAAAAACAGAGAATCGGGATCCGAAGAAAAGATAGAGGTAAAGATAGATTTACCACACCATCAAATAAAATAGTAAATTAAAGAAAGAAATACACTGGAACTCTGGGATACCCTGAAAAGAGAATCTGTGAATCATAAGAATAGAATAATTCCAGCCCAAAGACATAAATCAGGTATTAAATAATAAGAGGAAACTTTCCTGTAACTAAGTAAGATTTCCCATTCAGAGCCAAGAGGCACACAGAACACCAACTGGACAAAAAGGAATTCCCCCTGCAGTATTATATCCAGCACTAAACATTCAGAAAACAGAAAGGATGTGAAACCTTCAAGAAAGAAGTCACAACTCATGCAAAGGCAAGCCCATTAGAATACCTGCTGACTTCTCAATGGAGACTTGGAGAGCCAAAAGAGCTTGAAGCAATGTACTCCAAGTCCTAAAAGACAGCCTCCCACCATGTCCATGCAGGCAACATTAACTGGACTCAGTACATTTTATCCACACAAACACACACAACACATATACACAAACTCAACACACACTCACTCAACACACACGCTCAATCACACTAACTCAACTCACTCACACATTCAACACACTCAACACACACACACATTCACATACACTTACACATTCATCCACACTCACACATGATGATGTGAAATTGGGAAAAGTGTGAAAAGGACAGAGGAAGAGCTGGGCGGGAAGGTGAAGGAGGTGATCTGATCAAAATAAAACACACTCATGTATAAAGAGAAAATCATTTTCAAAAATTTAAATGCAAAAAAAGCTTTTGAAAATATATACTAAAAGAGGCTAGAAAATGAGATACCATCATTCATCCATATTACAAAAATATCAGGACACAGCATATCACAAAAACAATGAAAATGTCAACTCATTAGAAACAAACTTCAACACTTGCAAGAATTCAAGTTTTAGGCTACACCCATGTCCCAAGGCAAACAGATAGAATTACCGAAATCTGAGACAACTGGCTTCTTCATCATTTGTCACACATAAAACATCAGCAAAAGATGGAACCCTAAGTTCATAATCA
This sequence comes from Mus minutoides, assembly GCA_902729485.2. Taxonomy (NCBI): domain Eukaryota; kingdom Metazoa; phylum Chordata; class Mammalia; order Rodentia; family Muridae; genus Mus; species Mus minutoides. The sequence goes on along the minus strand of LR749625.1, from coordinate 1,089,942 downwards.
TCAGACTCCTTAGAGTTCACACGCGGGATCAACTAAAACAAAAAAAAATACAAAGTCAGAACCCCTGGAGACTCAGGGGAAACACACGACCATGTTTCATCATAGCAAATAAGTTAACAGTCTAAAACAGAAAAGGGAAAAACTGATTTAAAAAAAAAGGAAAAAAAAAAAAAAAGCTGGAGCAAATGTTCTTCTTTCTTCCCCGCATGGCTAATCCCATCACCCACCACACAACCTCACAGGGAAACACAAGGTCAGGTAAGAACAAGCTCCAGGCATTCTTTGTACTATCTTAAATACAATTAAAGAAACAAAGTGAGATAATTTATTTGTAGAAGTAAACTAAAGGCCCTTGGCTTACAGGCACATTTCTTCCTTTGTCCTATATCCTGGGAGTACTTAAATTACTTTATACACAGGGCTTAAATAACGCATGGTGACTAACTCACCTCAAAATGAGGTCTTCTGCAAGGTTTTAAAGGAAGCAGTCTCCCAATAATACGAACAATACTCCGAGCTGACCCACAGTTTTTATTTTGACAAATCAGCAAATCCTATAAATAAAGCTTTGTTTAAAATACATGCCAGTTAAGTATATTTATATATCTAAGAAAATAAAAAGATGTAACAGATGTAGTAGCCTTTATTTCTACAAAGAAAACATTAACAGCATATACTTAAAAGTATCTTTCTTAAAGAATGAAACCTTATTAACATTTATCTTGAAAAAACACCAAAGAATGGGGTTAGAAAAATAATTTAGTCAAAGTTGACCATAGACACATTAGATCCCAAATATAATATCCAGAACCCATGTAGAGATGCTGGCATGGTGTAGTCCCAAAGCTGGGGAAACAGAAATCAGTAGATTCCTTCCAACTGATGGCCTCTCTCAAATCTCTTTTCAAAGTCTTCAAAGGAAGGTTACTGATACCACTTCCCTTCCTCACCACAGGTCCTACAGACTGTCCCAATTCAATCCTATCTCCACCCACAGAAATCCTTTCTAGACACACCTTTAAACCCAGCAGCACCTAGGAGACAGGGACAAGAGGATCTCTGAGTTCAAGGCCAGCCTGGTCTACAGAGTGAATTCCAAGACAATAAGGACTACATAGAGAAACCCTGACTCAAAAAGGGGGGGGTTGGGAGGAATTCTTTCCTGAAGTATGTTTGGCTTTATTCCTGTTTGCGTGTTGTTTGTTTGGAGGGGAACATCCTACGTGAGCACTGACTGCCTCTACCGCACTCTCTCCCTTCCTTCTCCCTGCTCCAACTTCTCTCGCATCCCTGTCCCAAATGCATGAACACTCTGGTTGAACTTTGGTATTTTGCTGTGTATTGTAATGCTAAATGCAGGCCCTAAAAACCTGGTTGCCCCTGAGACAAGAAAGTCAGCCCATAGACCCAAGTGACCTTGCCACCAAGTTATTTCTGATTGGTAAATTAAGATGCCTATACCCTATAGCTGGGCAGAACTGAAATAGGCCAGAGAGGGTGGAATAGACCAGGAGGAGAGAGAGAAGAGGACAGAGAGGAAAAGATGGCCTAGGTTAGCCCTAAGGGGTAGCCAATTGGAGTGAAGAGCAGGCCAGATGAAACATAGTAATAACTTGCAATTATCTATAAGAAAGTAGATTCTAATAGCATAGAAGGGAGATATCTGACTAGCTCTAATGATGTAAAGCTTATTATAAATATAAAGGTGTGTATCTTTTATCTGGAAACTAAATAGTAAAAAGCAGGGTAGAAACCCCAGATTGGGTTTAAATAATTTCAACATCTCATTTATTAATTAGTATTAATAAATGTATAAACATACATACATACACACACACACACACACATATACACACACCACACATATATACATAACCAACTGAATCCATTTAGCTTATGTGTCCAGGGCTGACCACTTGGGATGGTATAAGCTATGTGAGAGTTCATTCCTCAATTGATTATTCCTCTCTCAGCAGACACTGACCACCTATAACTCTTCCTGTTGGGGTGAGACCGTGTGGAACTTCCCCTGTCTGAGCTGGCATGTTAGCTGACATTGGGCTTGTCCTGTCATATATCCTAGTCTAGCCTTGAACTCTCAACTCTGTAGCAAGCAGATGAAGTTGTGAGTGAATGTGTATTGTTGGCATGAGCATGATCAGGGGCAAGCGTGCCTCAGACCAATGAGAGTGGCAAGACCTTCCGTAGCTCCGAGTTCAGATACACAAAGTATCAACCACAACTTCTCCTCTCTGGTAACGACAGCTTCCCTAGAGAAAGCCCACTCCAAAATCACCTAACCTGCCTCTCCTTCAACTGTGTGTGAGAAACCTACATATGTGTTCAGTCACATAACAGACAGACTCCTCATTTGGCAGTATATCATGAATGTGCTGGATTTCCCAGATGCCAATGCATCTCCAACAGAGGGCATGGCCCACCCCATCCTGACTTTTTCTGCCACATGTCTGTCCTTTCTCCATTCACTATAAACCCAGTCAGGTCAATCCCAAAGTTGTACAGGAACAACTCTCCTACCTCAGCCTTCTGAATTCAGAAGTTATACCAAACATTATTAAATGCCTAATAATGCTAAGCAAATCTCTAACTGCTGGTCCTTGTTCTCCCATGTCTCACTATTACGATATTAAATGTTTCAGCATCCCCTGACAGCATCTCACATTGTTATTCTAACTCCATGGCTTCAGACTTTCAGTTCAGTTGTCTGCGGGACATTTGGACCATGTGTCCCTACAGTCCCTCGGGCTTACTGAGTTCCTCTCATCATGCTCTTGCCTTTTCATCTGGGCAGCATCATAGTTCAACTTACTTTTGTTTAAAATCTTGGCATTGCCCCTGATACTTTTTCTAATTCATTCTACCACCTTTATGAATAATTTACCATTTTGTAAGCCACTCATTATTTTGCATGTGTTGTGTTTTTGAGATAGGGTCTATGTAGCCCTGGCTATTATGGAACTCTAAGCAGTGGTTCTCAACCAATGGGTGTCAATCTTTTTTTTGGGGGGGGGGTCACACATAAGATATTTACATTAGATTCATAACAATAGTAAAATTACAGTTATGAAGAAACAATAATTTTATTTTCAGTCTGGCTTCAAATTCACAGAGATCCACCTGCCTCAGCCTCCCAAATGCAAAAGACTTTTACAAATAGTGAGACATGTGAGAACAAGGACAACAACCCTAACTCTGGTGATCAAGTCCACATTTTATCCCTTTGTATCTTCTTGGGCTTTGACCTGAGAGAGTAAAGGATCACTGAACACCTTGCCACCATCTCTAAACCAAACTATCAACATTACACTACTGCAAACTCATCTTTCTCACACCTAAAGAAAAAATGCAATGTTTACACAGAGGTTTTCTTTCCAGAATTTGGGCTTGACCTTGGGAGCCTTGCTCATGCTGGGCAAGTGCTCTTGCCCAGTGGCAAGAGCCACTGGTCTTCTATCCTAGCCCTACTTCATGCCCTTGGACTTTGCGATGGAGTCTCACTAAGCTGCCCAAGATGGTCTTCAACTCACTCTCTAGCCTAAGGTGACCCTGAAATTTAGATCCCTCTGTCTCGGTCTCTCCAACAACTGAGGCTATAAGCCTGTACTAACACACGTGGTGTGACTTTGCTGTTTTCTATCTGCTGCTATGATAAGCATCATGACCAAAAGCAATGTGTATGTGGGGGGGATGTCATTATTCACCATGGAAGGAAGTTAGGATAGAACCTCAAGACAGAGCAGGAACCTAGAGGCAGGAGCTGTTGGAGGAATGCTGATAAGTGACTTGTTCCACCTGCCCAGGGGTGGCACCACCCACAATGGGTTGTGCTCTCCCTCATCAATCACTAATTAAGAAAATGCTCTACAGACTAGCCTATAGCCTGACCTTTGGAAGGCAATTGCTCAATCAGGGTTCCCTCTTCTCAGATTATTACAGTTTGTGTCAAGCTGATATGAAACTAGCCAGAACAACTTCTCAGTCACGATTCATCATCATTGAGGGAAGTCAGACAGGAATAGAAGCAGATACGCTGGCTCAGGCTCAACTAGCTTTCTTATACAGCTCAGAACTCATTATCCCAAGAATGGTATCCTCCACAGGGCTGGGCCCTACCACAACTATGAACAGTAAGGACACTCACTTAGAGACAGGGCCACAAGCCAACGTATTCTAAGCTATTTCTTGAGGTTCCCTCTTCTCATAGGACTATAATATCGAGTTGACAATAAAAATTAATTAGGGCAGAGAACATGTTCAAAATGGCACACTGTCCATCTGTAATCATCAGCCCTTGGTAGGTGGAGAGGGGGAGGATCAGGAGCTCAAGGACAGCCTAAGCTACATAGTGCCCGGCCTGGCTCAAAGAACAAGAACGAGACCCGAGAATAGCAGCAAAATCCAGACTTTTAGCCTAAGATGCACGATATCCTGTCTCAAAGCAACGACAATAATGAGACCCAAAAATAAAGTTAGCAAAAGTAATAAAAGACTTTTACCTGGTCTACAGGAACACCAAAATATGCCAGAACGTTTCTTAATATATTTAGAATGAAAGACATTGGTGAAGCAAGTTCAAGAAAACACTGTTCGTTGGTACCTTAGAAGAGAAGTTATCAATTATTACTCTTGACAAGTAACTGCTACATAGACCGCACTTAAGGAAACCACAGAGACCTTTCACGACACCATCAAATGATTGCTCCTGGAGAGCTTTTATTTTGAAGAGAGACTTGAAAGGAAAGAGCGCTTTGCTAAATTCCGTTACTATCTTACCCAGTGTGTGTGTAAAGGGACTCTGACAAGCAAATGTGCGACAGCCAAGCTCACCATTCCAGGGAGAGAACCGCCCTGCTGCTCACTTCACCCCGCGAGGAACGCCACCCGTCCGTCCGTCCGTCCGTCCGTCACCGGCCGCCGACCAGAAACCGAGGCCTAACGGAGCCCGTGCCACTCACCATCCCGCGGCATTGCACGGCGCCAGGCGGCCAGGGAAACTCTCCGGACGCGAAAGACAGCCGCAGAGCAGCTTCTTCCCGAAACTGCTCACCGCTTCCTCCTCGACCCCAGACTGGAATATCAAGCTTCGCGGGCCGGAGCTCGGAGTCTATCCCTATTGGACGTCGCTGGAGGACGCCGCCGGTGATTGGAAGGGCAAGCAAGAGCCAATAGGCGCATCCGAAAGGCGCATGCGCACCGTGCAGCCACCTTTCGGCATTGTAATGTGAACTTGTGCTTCACACAACACACCACAAGGTGTCAAGCCTTCCCATTTGTAATTGTTTAGTCATTCTGCGAAAATATCTAGCCGTATGCTAAATGCTGGGATTACTCATGTGGAGCCACTGTCCCATCTACTTGTTTACATGTCTTAACGTGTGGACGCCACACATGCACATGCTAAAGTACCTGCTTCAAAATCAAAGGACAATTTGTGTAGGATCCAGGGATAGGACTTGAGACCTTAGGTTTGGTAGCAGGCTGCTTGAGCAGGGATAAAATGTGGACTTGATCACCAGGTTTTTTTACACCTTTATCTTTCAAACTTTTGAAAGCTAATAATAAGCAAAAAAGTTTTAATCAAAACCAAAACAAAACCAAAAAACCCTTGTTTGGCACTGACAGTAACAGATTATAGAAAGCAGAGTTATATACACTGGTCATGTAGCTATACTCACCACAATCCAATCCACAAATTGACATTTAGTTGTAATCATGTATTTAGTTACAAAACCTCAGTTAAATAATTCTAAAGATTTGGCATGTCATGAGGACATGGGCATAAAACTTTGTAATTCTTAAATACATTTTCTTTTGCTTTCTTAGGAATGTTTTAATAATCTTAACAATTTTAGTTATTAAAGCACCTGATGTGTAAGTGAAACTCGCCAAGTAATCTAGAATAAGAAGTCCAAACTACATATATTCTTAAAAAATAATAAACACAGCATTTCTGAAAAGAAACAACCAACACTGTATAAACTCTCTGGAGAAATGTTTTTGATTTTTGGTTGTTTTTAACGATGTTTTGGCTTTCTGGGACATGATCGGAAACTAAAGAAAGTTGGCTTTGAAATGCTGCCTTTCCCTCATTTAAGGGTCAGATCAACACAGTTCCTCCAAGTCTGTCCTAAGCGTGTTATGTCTTCTGAGAGGCCACCGCGGGTGCCAGCAATAGCCTAAACTGTTTTTGGAGTCTCTTAGATTCAAGTGACCAACAACTTAAATTTCTCATGCCCGGTACTGGATTCCCCCCCCCCCTATGGTTCTTATGCAGAGCATTATCAAAGTGGCACAATTTCATTTAAACTTATATAGGTATGCATGTACATACTTACTATATCATATGTAAACTTAGTAAATATGAATTACACCTTCCATATATTTGTGGGGGTTTTTTTCTTTTTTTCCCGAGACAGGGTTTCTCTGTATAGCCCTGGCTGTCCTGGAACTCACTTTGTAGACCAGACTGGCCTCAAACTCAGCAATCCACCTGCCTCTGCCTCCTGAGTGCTAGGATTAAAGGCGTGTGCCACCACACCCAGCTCCATCCATTTTTTTCTACTTCTTCCTTCTGATCACCTCTATCCTGCCATGGGGAGAGTTCCAACGGAAGCAAGCAGCCATTGAGCAACCAGAATTGGGAGCAGCTGTGCCAGGGAATACAGGTAGGTTATGTGTGTCTGAGCCATGTGAGCTGGCTAGTGGGTCCTTGGGAGTAAGGGCCCTGTGGTCTGCCAAGTACTCTAATAAAGTCAAAGCTATCAGGGTTAGAAAGATGGCTCAGCAGTTAAGAGCACACTGGCTGTTCTTCCAGATGACCTGGATTGAATTTCCAGCTCATATACAGTGGCTCACAGCCAACTCTATCTACAGGGATCTAATCCACTCTTCTCACCTCTGCAGACACATCGTACACATGGCCATGAAGGGCATAAAAACCATCTCTGGTAGCTGGGAAAATGGCTTAGTGGCCAAGAACACCAGCTGCTCTTCCAGAGGACTTGGATTCAATTGTCAGCACCACTTGGCAGCTTGTTAACTATCTGTATTTCCAGTTCCAATAGATGGATCTCTCACGCACACACACACAACCAATGCACATAAACCATGTTAAAGTTCTCTAGACTTGACATTGTACCAGTTTTGTATATGTATGAATATGTACCATGTGTATGACTATTGGGTACCTTGGAATTTAGTTTATTGTTATGAAGCTACCATGTTGGGTGCTGGGAATCCGAATTCAGGTCCTCTGCAAGAGCAACTGTTATTTAGTGCTGAGTTCTCTCCAGCCCTCTCTTTTTACAACGAATCATACCAGCTATGTTTTCAATTACAAGCAAAAGCTTATGTTTTAGAAGTTAGCTACTAACACAGGCCTATAATCCCAGCATCTGGAAGGCAGGAGGAGGAGATGGAGATGAAGGCTCTCCTTTGGGTCACCTGGGGGCCGGTTTGGGTTACATAAATCTGTTTCATTGTGCATGTACACACCTCACTATATTGTCTATTTTTACTCAACGTTAGCACCTGTGATTACTTACCTGTCAGAACAGTCAAGGAATGAAGTCGGTGAGAATTCTGAGTGCTCCTGGGACTATTCACAAGAAAACAAGTCTATGACCTGCACAGAATTGTTTGTAAAATGTTTTCATCCTCCTCCCAAGTGTAGCAAATAGGTGTGAGTTGACTTCAGATTACACATTATTGCTTGCTGTTGTTATTCAACTAAATGTTGGTGCATTTGTGGACAATGTTTTGGCCATGTGAAGCTCATCCTTGCAGGTGTATACAGCATAACTCTTTAAGAACTTTACTCATGTGACTTCTCTTAACCTTCATAGGAAATTGCTGGGGCTCTGAATAAAGTTGGCTATCACATGAGACTTTAGTAGGTCTCATTTATAGGCCCAATTCTCCCAAGTCCCACTGCCTGGAGAGCAGTGATCCTACCTAATGACCGGGGCAAGGCTGGGCTTAACAGTATTCTCTCTCTGAGTGAGGAAGAAACTTGAGGATTCACACACAGACAATTGAAGAGCTGCTGAGGAGAGGAAAGATTTTCTTCAGTGGAATAGCCAACTGGTATAATTGTCCAAGCTCCTGTAACACTTTTTAATAGTTTATGTGTACTGTACCAAGTGCCTGCAGCAGCCCATGTCAGATGATGAGATCAGATCCCTCAGAAATACAATTACACTGGCTACAAGATTATGAATACATAATCATGAGCCACCATATGGGCAGAAAGAACCAAACCCCACCCAGTCCAATGCAAGAGCATTAAGCCATTAGCCAGCGCTTTCTCTCTAGCCCACTGGGGTACACTGTAGTTCCATCATAGCCTTGAAAATCAACATCCAGACACAGTGAAAGACAGCAGCTCAGTAAGCAAAGGGGCAGAATGAGGATAAAGTGCCTTCAAAGCCTGGGCACAGAAAACTCAATGCTTCATCCTCTTTGGAGACTGCTTTCTCAGAGATAATCAAGGCACACATTTCTTTGGGATTTCTTCGACTCATGAAGCAAATCTGCTCTAGCAGTTGCCACACTTCTATCTTCAAATCCATGTTTCCTTTCACTAAAAATGGCGTTCCCTCCATGTTTGAAGCTCATAGGAAGCATACCTCTGACTTACATGTCAGAGTGGAGCCATGCTCTTCCTGTATTGAGAACAGGAGCAACACAAGTTATAACACATCACCTTCCTGCAGACAGTTACTCAAAGGAATGGACATCATGAACCAGGACAGACAATGTAGTAATTGAACTGTATCAAACTCAACTCATGTCAAGTAAAAGCATTACATTCAAATACAGCATATTACTAAAATAAAGCACCCTTGTATTCTGTGGTGGCCTTAATGAGAAGTGTGCCCCAAGTCTCCGGCATTTGAGTACTTAGCTCCAACTGGCTGTCTGGGAAGGCTTAAGAGGTGTGGCTTGATGGAGGAAGCATGTCACCAGGGGCCAGCTTTGAGATGTAAACGCCTCGACTGCTCACTGTTTCCTGTGTGAAGCTCAAATTGTACGCCCTCACTCAGCCCTCTAGTGGTTGCCATGCCTCCCTGCTGTCGAGCTTCTCTGCAATGATACTTCTAACCATCTAGACTCCAAAAATGCATCCGGAAATCCCAAGCTAGCTTGAGCTACATAGCAAGACCTGCTTCAAAATTTAAGGCTCTAAGTTATTAAAAGTTGTCAATTCCTGGACCAACAAGGAGGCAAGTGGGGAAAGGTGATTTCTGTCAAACTTAACAACCTGAGAGCAACAGAGTAGGACAAAACTATGCCCTACAAAAGTTGTGCTTTGATCTCCCTCCACACTTGCACATCACACACAACTATACAATTAATAACACACTATCAAAAAATTGGGGGAAGTGATAAATTTTTCAGAGTAGGGAAATGGCTCATGAGTTAAAAGGGACATGCATTTCTTTCAGAAGACCATGTTCAGTTCCCAGGACACACATAAGGTGGAGCACAACTGTAACTAGAGGGGATCCAATGCACTTACTCTACTGGCCTTTGTGGGCAGAGGCCACGCCACACACACAAACTTTCTTTAGTATTTCCAATAATTTTTGAGAAATGTTTCCATTATACTGGATGTTAAAGAGAACAAAGACTAACTCTCCAGTTACTGATTAACTGTACTTTTTAGAGGGCAGTAAGCTAGGGATATGACTCAGTAGAGTGATTGCCCAGCAAGCACAGAGCCCCAGGTTCAATTCTAACTAAGCACAAAATATAGTGGGGCCACCACTGCAACCCCAACACACAGGTGGAAGCAGAAAGATCAGACATTCAAAGTCACCTTGGCTATACATTTGAGTTTAAGGCCAGCCTGGGCCCAATGAGACTGTCTCTCAAATCAAAACAGGAGTCCATCCATATCTTACAAATGACAGATGCAGCTCCAACTGATCTCGACCTGGCATGCCCATGTGCTAGGATGAAAGTTTGGTGCCTCTTCTTTTCAAGGATCTAGGGAAATGCTGTGCTTTATAGAATGGCTCACTAAAAACTGTATGCATTCTCATCTTCCCACGGAGAAGACAAGAAAGCAATTAAGACAGTTTTAAAGAATTAAAAACATTTATCAAACCACATATCAAATTTATACAAGTTGGTATTCCAAATTCTAGAAACAGGCCATGGAAATCAGCTTGGTAGAGTTCAAGCAGCAATAGCCTCAAAGTCAGGTAAACAGAGACCAGCTATTACCACTTAGGACATTTTATTGGCATATGACAATTTACAAGAGTCCCTGTTGAAATATACACCGCACTGAGGAAGAATCGTTTAGCCATCTACATTCATTCCCATTGGATAGTATTTTCCCCTCAAATTATAATTTAATTCCCAACACTGATTTTAACGAAAGGGAACAAAAACAATTCTTTGAAATAGAGTGTAAATGGGAAAGACTTTTCTTTTTATATTAAAATTCCTAAGGTGTTTAAGCATACAAACCTAAGAATTGAGTCATGGCCTTCTAAAACTGCTTTCTTGTTTTCTGGGAAAATCCTTTGGTTCAATTTTATTTCTTTTCTCTGGGTAAAGGAAGTATGCGTATGCAGTGTATAACACAAAGTATGCAGTGTGTAACATACAGTATGCAGCATGTAACATGTAGTACACAGTGGATAACAGTCATTTTCCTGGCATTTGTAATCAAGCAGCTTTACCGAGAGGCACAGTTCAGCTTTGTAATGTGTCATCAAGTGTGTAATTAAATGCTCATTTCAAAAAATGCACACAGGCTACTTTGTGTTTGGCTCTGAAAAGAAGAAGACTCACAGTATTCTCTACTGCGGTTCTCATAGCAACCCCTTGACTATGATGTAATGCGATATTCTTGAACTATAGAACGGAAGTAACCACAGGTACAATACTTAAATACAGTCTGTTTGTTACTCCTCATTAAATAAGGTTCAACCAATCTGCTTTTCTCTGTTGTGGAGAAAGTAAAGCTAAACAGTACAAACATGTGAAGATTCAGTGTATAACCAAATAACTGTTGAAATGAAAGGTGTATATTCATATAAAATAGAAATGGTATGAAAATTATTAGGGAATTAAACACATGTTTTTACATTTAAGTTAATCTTAACTATTATTTATAAATAACTACTTATATCCAGATTGAAGCAATGAAGTTGCTGTTCAGGAATTTTCTGATTTCCTACATAATTTCTGTGTGACAGTTAAGGGAGCATCATGCAATACTGACTCCTGAGGATCTTATGATAAACACTTCACATGTTGACTTTGGTTTTAGGTTTAATTTTGTTGCCAAAAGTTTTTAGCAAAAGCCACTAGCTATTCAAGGTCTAAAACACTGTAAAATCATCAAAACTTAAAAGTGTGCATTAATAGAATAAGCATTATCTTCTTTAAATGCACATACACAACTAATCTGCTGCAATATAGCTAGCTTTTTTTTAAAATTAATTCTTAGCACTGAAGTTTACTTTATTCCTTTAAAAGCTATTAAACAAATAGCAAAAAAAAAAACATATTTATCTAAAGAATAGACTCCAAGAAAAAGGCCATTTTATAAATTTAAATTGATGGATGTACACACAATTAGATCAGTGCTATAAGCTTCCTGATCAAATCTTCTATTGGCAACATTAAGAGAAAACTAATTACTTAAATATGACTTAACAGTATGTTGCCTCTATCTAATCTTGTAGTTATGGACTAATCTACAGCTGTTCAAAGCATCTAATAAATATGTAAGCTATCCAATCAGGTACTAGATGACTGTGTGCATACATTATGCTGCAGGATCATCTTCCTCTACATGAAAAGGACTCCCAAGTTCCATTGTAGTTTTGTTTTTTGTTTTAAATACAATCAGGTTTATGGAATCAGGATTTTACTTACACTGATATTACAAACCAATTTCTCTCTCTCGTAGGTAGCTGGTATCTAAGACCATGACTCAAACTATCAGATAAGAATGGAAGAGAATATTATATTTTGAATTCATATTGGAAAGTCTCTTCAAATGATTTTACAAGCCATTGTTTGCTTTCAGAAAAAATACTACTTTCTCAAATCTTTTAATTTGTACTTTTTAGCTATTAACAAAGCTGTCTGCTGAAGTGTGAAACTGGTTTACCATAATAGCGACTTTGTGATATTCTTCAAAAATTAGTCACCCTACTATGTAGTATTCAAATTTTAAAAGATGTTAAACTGATGTGTACAGTTAAAATAATTAGTGTGGTCACTATAAACAATTCCTGTTCAAGGATTTGTATGGATTTGAGAAGAGCTAACGTCCACTTCAGAATCAAAGACTAAACAGGGAGGCAAGTTAAGAGTTGTCACAGAGTTGGACTTGACCACTTCTTATAGACAAAGCAGAAATACAATGCATGTAACAAAAAGTCAAATGTTTTTAAAAGTTGATAGTTACAAATATGATAG
>LR749625.1:1046455-1077374 GCA_902729485.2 Mus minutoides | reverse complement strand
AACTCAGAGAACAGCCGGGCATGGTGGCGCATGCCTTTAATCCCAGCACTCAGGAGGCAGAGGCAGGCGGATTTCTGAGTTCGAGGCCAGCCTGGTCTACAGAGTGAGTTCCAGGACAGCCAGGGCTATACAGAGAAACCCTGTCTCGAAAAACAAAACAAAACAAAAAACAAACAAAAAAAAAACAAAAAAAAAAAAAGAAAAGAAAAGAAAAGAAAAGAAAAGAAAACTCAGAAAATGTCTACCTTTTCTTCTTTGCGTCTGTCCTTCTTCTCTTCATTATTTTCCATGGTCTCTTCTTCATCTTCAACAATCCCATCTCCTTGGTATTTGTCATGAGTCCATTTTGGACTGCTACCTGATTTTTTGAAATTAAAGCGCCCTCTGCCACGTTGAAAAGTACCACGACCTCTTCCTCTTTTGGCCCAGTAATCCACACCATCATCTCTGTCATCATGCTATAAAAAGGTTTAAAAAGAAATATCAATAAAACAGCTTTCTTGTAAAGATATCAATTCTCTAACATACAGCTGCCATGTAAATTATGTCAAGCATAAAAGATTTTAAAAGTCTGCACTGAGATTTAAATCTAATTATGAATATACATCAATCCACAGGCTAGGAGTTTCAATGGTAAATCATGACAGCACAGCCTTAAGGCAATTTATCTCCGCTATTTTCCCGTGAAGCTATTACATCCTGAACTTAATTTCTTAATTATATTTAAAGTTACTCCCCAACTTATAAACTATTCTATTAAGTAAAACAATCTTCATAGCTGAAAAGTATGTAAAGAAGTATTCCTATTCCAAAACATAGTAGAAAAGGCTAAAGGTTCCTATCCCATTAACTCACTCCATCTGCCCACTATGAGGCAAAATGAAACAAACAATGGCCCTTTACAAGGACACAAACACAACGCATGTTGCATGGGCTTTTAAGTACTTGAATTGAGCAACTACCCAACTCACTAAAATCTTTTAAAATGTGTCACAAAGACTGTTTTCCAAACAGAGTATGCCTTTGTGCATAAGCATTTGTATAGATTAACTTCTTATATAACTTAAAAATAAGAATTATACATGCAGATATTAAGCTATTTGAAAGAACAGTTTTAATACAAGCTGTTATTATCTTGTATCTTTTGACACTTTTACCAAACAATGAAGACTGTAGGTGGGGTTGTGCATGACTCCATAAAGAATGACTTCTGAGACAAAACACAAAGTACAGACTTCCCAAGAGAGCCACTTGAAATGGTATCTCCTCAGTTACATTGTTTCATGCTCCCTTATGCCACTAACACTCATTTTTAAAGCCTTGTTTGATGTTGCTTTTAATGATCTTTGAATGTGTAGCAAGAAGGAAACAAGTTCTGAAAAAAGGACCTGCCATTACTCCTTCAACAGAAACCAACTTCTCTGTGAATTTACCTTGTTCTAATAGAGAGAGACAGCCTAGAAGGAACAGTGAAGATTCAGTAAAATGCACTTGGTCCAGTGTCTACCAAGCAAAGATTCAATGTTTGTCTATCGTGCTTACTACGTACAGTGACATGCTGCTCTGAATATTTGTAATCACTCATCCAATCTTTAGAACCAGGTATACTATGACTGTTCCTATCCTATAAAACATGGAAGCCAGGCGTGGTGGTGCACGCCTTTAATCCCAGCACTCGGGAGGCAGAGGCAGGCGGATTTCTGAGTTCGAGGCCAGCCTGGTCTACAAAGTGAGTTCCAGGACAGCCAGGTCTACACAGAGAAACCCTGTCTCGAAAAACCAAAAAAAAAAAAAAAAAAAGGAGAAAACAGACCAAAAACCCAAAAACTCTTTACTGACCACTATCTATTTCCCACAAATCCCGGTGGCAGTAAATGAGTTCCCAGATCAGGCAACTCAGAATAGAAATGGAAAAGGCTGGTTGCCAGTCAGATTAGTCATTACTTTTAAGATATAAACTCATTTGAAATTTTAACTAAAAAGAAACTAGAACCCCAGGAGACTAAGCTGTTTCTTTCAGAATACATTCATTCCAGTGGTTGGATACCAAAAATACTACTTTTCTTCTTTTCCCGTTTCTATGTGTGAGCATATGTACGTTACGGGTGCTTATACAGGTGTATGCACATGCCTGTGGAAGGCGTGACTGGAGACATTCCTGACTGCTCTTCCACTTTGTCCAGTATGGTAATTGTGACTAGGGGAATCCCTGATCTCTACTTTGGAGGCTGAAATTACAGATGGGCCCTCAGAGCACAAACCCAGCATTTGTTTAAGGGTCTTAGAAATTCCAATGTTCTAACCACTGAGGTGCCCTCCGCCACTGCAAACAGTCTTAATTTTCAAATTCTTACATTCAAAATTTGAGTCTCGTAGTTTTAGGAATTAATTTTTTCATAGATGACAGTTAAATATTTACCTAACAGTCAGAATGGCTTTTTTTTTTCTTTTTAAAAAGAAATCTATAATGGATTCAAGATCTCCAGCATCCATCTCTCTCCACTTAACACAATTAAATCAAGTTTTTCTAGGAATACAAACCTAGAATGCCAACATTCAGCCAACAGAAATCTGCATTTCAAAGTCAGACTAGTCTATAGAATAAGATCCTGTCTCAATCTTCTCCAATTAATTTATGAAGTATTGAGTTTTAAAAACTAAATTTTGAGCCATCATCAGTCCCTCCGTGTTTCCCCTGCCTTCCCTGCCCTCTGACAACTTACCCACTCCATATTTCTCACTTGTTCCAACTCCTCCTATTCATCTCTCAAGATCTACCTGACCCTGGGACCTTCCTAGAACTCTAACTGTTGATTATCACACCCTCCCTTCTACATAGCCAAGGTTTATGAGAAACTGAAAAATGTAACAAACACTAGTAATTATTTAATCAGGGTAGGATGAAGATCACAAATGAGAAATTCAGATTGGAGTGCAGTGCATGGCATTAAATATGAATCCCACTCTTACTAGCTCAACAAACTTCTCGTAACTGAATTACTGGTCATCTGTGAAAATAGAATAGCCTCAACTCAAAAAGGAATTTTTTAAAAATTTTTTTAAAAACCTTTATTTCATGTCTGAGAGTGGGTCATTGTGTAACACATGTTATACCCAAACTTAGGTCTACCCTCTTGCCTGAGTGCTGGGATTTCAGATATTAATTAATATGTCCAGCATTATCAAACATTAAATTCTACTGGGTTAAAATTTCTAATACTGGTATATTATACTTCAAAAACCCAAAGGAATATCTAAATTTAAAGCTCATTTCTTCTGAATTGCTATTTTGGCTCTTATCTCTAGTCTCAATTCTGTTTAAAGTAGGTCTGTACATAAAATGTGCAATATTCCTGGTGACTCTAAGGTATCACTTCAATTGCTTGAGTACAAAAATAACTTAGCCACTAGTCTATGATACCTGTAAACATAGACCATATAGACCAAAAATTAAAGATTACAAACCACAGTCAGGCACTGGTGCACAGCTTTAATCCCATCATTCTGGGAGTCAGTGGGAGGCAGAGGTAGACAGATCTCTTGACTTTAAGGCCAGCCTGGTCTACAGAACAAGTTCCAGGACAGTCAGGACTAAATACAGATATCGTTTCAAACCAAAAAAAGAAAAAGAAAAGAAAATGATAGCACACAATAACCATTACTTGTTATATAACTAAATTCTTTTGAGGAGGAAGGGGAGGGAGGGAGGAGGAAGGGTTTCTCTATGTAGTTCTGAATTGGCTCTGTAGACCAGTTTAGCCTCAAACTCAGAGATCTACCTACCTCTGCCTCTCAAGAGTGAAGGGTTAAGAGTGTATACACTACAACACCCAGCAAATAACTAAATTCTCAAAATAACACATTAATAAAATTAATATAAGATGTTTATGTCCCGATTTAGTATTTAAAGAGCCATCAAAACAGATCCTGACAACTAACAGAAAATCTGGTCTAAATTATATCTCGGTTGCATACAGTGGCACATGCCTGTAATGCCAGAATTTAGGGAGCAGATAGAAGAAACCAGTTCAAGGCCAATATCTATCCAGGATATACTAAGTTGGTTTGAGACCTTCTCTCAAAATTACACTAGTTTTTGAAAGTGTTAAAATACACCACAGGTTTCCTCCTTTAATCCCAGCAATCAAAACCAGAAGCAGTGATCTCTGTGAGTCCTATGCCAGCCTAGTCTACTGAGACTCTATCTTGAAGAAAAAAACCTAATGGTTAACTTCTACTAGCTGCTTCTTATTCTCTCTTAACTTTCTAACTTCACACTTGAACTATTTGTCTGGCATTTTTACCTCCCGTCATCCCCTATCTGAAATGTGAGCCTTTTAGCATGTCTTCTACATAATTTCATCACACCTTTAATGGTAACCTGACATGACAGCTCCTGGATCTCAGTGTCTAAATCTGCATTAACAACCCACTGGATCCACAGGATTCACTCTTGCGCTCTCCTAATGTCAGACCCAACCTAGATAGGGAGAAGATCCATTTTTGAAGATCCTTCACTTCAGAATACAGCTTTATCCTCTAGTTAAACAAACCTACTATGGACACTCAGTTTGATCACCCTCTACCACTACTATTTACCTACTTTGCTTACTATTTTCAAAATTTGCCTCATAAGTATGACTTCCCTGAAAAACCATGATTAAAAACTAATATTCGGGTACATTTGAGTAACTTATACAAAACATACAATCCATTCCCCATTCCCAACTAAAAATTACTATCCTATCCAAAGAGCCTTCAAGACACACAACCTCCCATTTTAACCCTTGGAAAACAATTTGAACAGGAAAAGCATATCCATTACAACCAAGGACCAAAACCAACATATCTAGCAATTGCATTTTCACTACCTAGTTTTCCTATTATTCCAATGAATTTTAAAAAACTCAAGATCCTTCATTACAAGAACCATAAAGAACATTACTTTCCTTGTCTTTAAATAAATAGCTAGGAAATAAAGTACAATTTAATTAAGAGGTTTCTACACTTAGAAGTGTTTTCTAGACAGATATGAAAGATGTTAAACTCAACTATAGTATGGTTTTGTTCTATCTGAATGTGGCAATCAAATCAGGCAATTTTTAATTTACCTTAAGCAGCCCACTGTGTGATGATAAGTCAAGCATGAAATCAGAACTAGAGGGACCCATAACTGAATTTAAAGTTTCAAACAATTTAAGTAATAATATTTAAGAAAAAAAATGTTCGCCCAAGTTACAATGAAAATCTCATAGTGGTGAACATCTGTACTGAAATGTATTCACCTAGGATGTTTGGAAAATCAACACAAATCAAATAAAACAGATTTCTAACACCCACCAAGAAGTACTTCTTGCTCTTTGGGGTATATTCTGGATCCCATTCCTCTTCCTTCGGTCTCTTTTGAAAAGTGGTATTTGAGTTGTTTGGACCAGTATTTGTCCCAGCAAAAACTCCTCTGGCTCTTCCTCTGCCTCTAATTCGAAACTGATTAACATTAACACAGTTTTTAGTAATGCAATCAAAGGTATTTAGTTACATGCAAACTCTAGATTTTACTGCAGTAACAAAAGCAAAATGTGTATAGTGTGTGTGTGTGTGTATGTGTGTGTGTGTGTGTGTGTGTGTGTGTGTGTGTGTCTGTCTGTCTGTCTGTCTGTCTGTCTTCACAGCCCCTGAGGATGGACCTGGTAATCATTTTATACAAGGCTACTGGAAATTGAGATGAAGATAAGTGATATTCTGAAGTATTAGAGTATGTACTTTCATGACCTGAAACTAGTATTTTTAAACAGTAATATAGGCAGGTCCCTCTACTCACTAACCAAAATCTATATAGTTCCTGTGAATTATACCAACAAAGTATTACCCTCAAAGAAAAGTCCTTCTGTTCCCCCAAATGACCTAGTGACTATAGTAATATCCAACTAGATATAGCTAAAGGCTAAACTATGGACCTGAGAAAATGCATTCCATTTAAGCCTATAATAATTACAATAACCTTATAAAAGCATAATAGTCTACGTAGACTTAGGGAAAGCTGTGTGACTGGTACACATATAAGCAAGGAGGTGAACAGAAAACAAAAACAGCAATAATACAGAGATATAAATCCATTTTAATATTTTTAAAACAGGTTTTCCAAAATTAGTGATTTCATAAGTGAACTTTTCTCCTGAAACATTGATCTGAAATTAAAAAACAAGTATCTAGTTTATACAGAGGCTTCAAAGTCTCAAACTGAATGGATTGCATTTAATTGGCAAGATAACATTACAAATACCATTTTATTACTCAAGACTGACTTGACTCTGGCTTTGGGAAAGAACAATCTATAAGGTATATTTGGTTTCCTCTTTGCACAGTTCTCCAAGATAAAGGCTCCCGAATGATCAAAGATAACTATTACTTACAAAGGTTCCTCGTGGTCTGCTAACTCCTGCAAATCCTGAGTAGTCTTTCATCTCGTGGTGAGTTTTAAACTCTTCTTCTCTTTCTTTCTTACTCTCCTTTTCTTCTCGAGAACTGGGCGAGGAAGGCGATGCTGAAGAGGACGACGACCGAGAATGATCCTGCTCTCTACCTTTATGTTTGCTGAAAGATAAAAGAAATGTGCTATTTTTTTTTAAAGATAAAATTTTAAGAGGAATGTTTTTAAGTTAAAAAAAAAGTACCCACTTAAATTATATAAGTAAAATTGGGTATAAACTCTGACACAGTCTGTTTCCAATTGTCTTCATTGATTGTTTTAAATAACGAACATACTACAGCCCACCAGATAGAAACTGGTAGTTTGCAAACTTCACTGATGTTCAGTTCTTCATTACTTTAACTTGTAATCTTTGCTTATTTTAATAAAAGGAAAGGAAAAGAGAGGGTTTGGTTTTGCTGCGGTGCTGGGGATTGAACACATGCTAGGTGAGCATGCTACAACTAAGCTATGCCCCACTCCAAAATGTTCTTGCGTCCAAGTTCTAAAAAGACTGCAGTTTATACTGCACACATCCTGGTTGAGAACAGTCTGTTTGGTTTAGGCCACATCATGATAGAAATAAAAGGCATGTAACATTACAAATAACAGTCATAAATTTAAAAGCACAAATATAATCCACCATTTACCTAATGAACATCAAGAAAAAAAACTTCTCTATAATACATTTTATTCCTACTTAATTGACTCTCTAAAGATAAATTCACATGATTCTAATGCAACACCCAAAAAGGTCATACCTGCAGTAACTCTTACCACTGCTAACAGTATCCAGGGAAATATAATTTTCAAGACTAGTGCACAGTAATCCTGCTTCCTGGTTTTTCCTCCCCCCAATCTCTCCCATGTTAAACCACTAGAGAACACGTTAACAGTCTTGTACTCTGGGTGTTATGAGTTGAAAAAGTGCGGAATCAAGCATAACGAACCAAAGTTCTTACACAAACTGTTTCTAGAAATGCACTGCATTGAAGTCCAACCTCCTGATGTAGCCTGGATAATAGGACACATTAATTTGTCATTTTTTTTCAGTGTTAGCTTGCTATTCCAAAGTTTTTGTCCTCATCCACCAAAAGCCGTGTAAAAGACAAATACATTTTTGCTGTAAAACAAATAATTTTAATTGTTTAAATTTAAACATTTGATTAAATAGTCAAAATTGAAAGCAATTAAGCTGACAATTATTAAAGGCTAATTAGAAGCTAAAGCCTAAGTCAGGACAATCTGAACAATCACCTGTCATCTTTGTAAGGTTTATACTCCTTGTAATCCTTTGGTGTTTTTTCTTGCTTTCTGGACCCACTGGACTCCCTGGAGCCCTTGGAATCTCCCCGCTCTTTACTTCTCTCTTTACGGCGACGGTCAATGTCATGCCGAAGGTCAGCCGAATCACACCTTAACTTTTTATCTCCCTGCAAAAAACACATATGTGTAAAATATAGACTTCAGGAAAGAAACAGAATGTATACAATCATGTAGTTATAGCACAACAGATCCTAAACTATTTTAGTATATTTAGTATCAAAAACTACTGCATCATATACTACCATCACCCTCCGAATTTCTTTTGAAAATGACATTTTAATGAGCATTTATGTACATATACTAAAACTTCAAGACACTAAATTCTTTAGTTTTATGGTATTTATTCAAAGCAATCCATAATAAGCTTTCATTCAGCAAAGTGATACATCTTTCTATTCAATGAATCATTATTAGCCCTCATTCTTCCAAATAGCTGTTATGAAATAGTTGGGCAGTGTTAAAAGTTATAATCTATAGATGCAATATGGTTTTCAGCCTATAATCGAGACCCTGGGGTTATGAGTCTCATTAGCTAGGCCTCGGTAACATCAAGCTCTTCCCGGCTAAACTGATAAACGCGATAGAAGATAATTCAAAATTAGGGACTCTTAATTTTCATGACATGCAAGTGGAATAAGATTAATAAAACTGAGGTTGAACAAAGGTCAAACAAAGTCAAAAGATATTATTCGCAATCCTGTACTCAGTATTTTGGGCTATATATTGCCCTTTCTCAATTCAGGTATTGCAAGACATTAGTTTAACTGGGTCACAGTTCACCTCCTCCTTGTTCCATTGCTTTTTTCAAATACTATATAATTTAGAAGTTGAAAAGAGGCATCTAGGAATGAAGAAAAATTATACATCAGTAAGATGCTATGTAATGTGGACATCCTTGGTACTATTCAACAATGAAAACTGGGATGAAACTATAATATTCATAAACAAGAACAAACCTGAAACATATGTATCTCTCAATAGTAAGTACTACTCATCAATTTGTCCCTAGAGTCACAAGGCTAACCATAAGCAAAACTTTCCTAGTCACCTGGGTATTACTGACTCCATAAGAAACAATATAACTAAGTGAAACTATGTAAATCTGGCTAAGCATGTAACTTCATACTAGCATGTGAATTACTCATTAAAGACAGAAAGGTAAGAAAGCCCAACTATCCTGTCTTTCTGGTTATCTATCAGTCACTACTTCTCTCAGATGAAGACAAAGTGAATTGTTGAAGAAATGAAAAACAGTTAACTCTTATTAATAAGGTATTAAGATCAAAGATTTTTTTTTAAGTATTGAACTGTTTATTCCTCAGGCAGTTCTTCTAAAACTGTTATCTCCTGTGCACAGGCATAACCTTACCCCTAAGCTCCAGGTTTCAAATCCAATTTAGTCAGCAGCACACACTACTGAAAAATGTGCACACTGGTACTGTCAAGTAATTCCTATTGATACAAGTAAAATCCAAAATATCCCAAATCTTCCACAACACTACAAAACAAATACATTCTTACTATTGTAATTAAAAAAGTCAAGGTTCAAGAGATATTTTCCATACTCAGAGCACTTTCAAAATAGAACTGATCCCTTGCCACTTTTCCTGCATATTTTACTGAACACTTTATAGATAGCCATATGAACGAGTGTACTCAATAAATGTCAACTTCAATCACCAGCGAGTACCTTATGACTGCACTGTAGTCTTAGCCCTGGCTTCCTCACCTTACCTGTATTATCTAAACAGGTTCTTTTCAAGTTTCAAAGCCAAAGTCCTAAGTAGTCCAATAGAAATGAAACCTGATTTGTTCCAACGTTCGCTTTGCAAATCAGTTTTTAGAATGCCCAGTCTCTTCCTTCTCACGAAGTAGCCACAGCAGGCCTGGCTTTTATAGATAGCTCAGGCTGCCCTCTGCCTCCTGGGTGCAGGGAATAAAGTTGGACCCAGCCTAAAATGCTTCTTTTTCTTTCCTTAATTCAACACACGATTTTTTTCTTTTTTTGGTTTTTCGAGGCAGGGTTTCTCTGTGTAGCCTTGGCTGTCCTGGAACTCACTCTGTAGACCAGGCTAGTCTCGAACTCAGAAATCCACCTGCCTCTGCCTCCCAAGTGCTGGGACTAAAGGCGTGTGCCACCACTGCCCGGCGATTTTTTTTCATACAATACATCCTGATTACAGTTTCCCCTCCCTCTGCTCCTCCCATTTCTTCCCCACTTCCCCTTCCATCCGGGATCCACTCCTTTCTGTCTCTCAGAAAACAAACAGGCATCTAATAATAGTAAGATATAAAATAAAACAAACCGAAATAGAACCAAACAGAAGGTAAAGATCACAAGTAAGAAACACCTATTTCTTACACCACACAAAAATGTGCAATAGTCAGGTATGATGGTGCACATCTGTAAGCTAGGCACTCAGGAAGCTCATGCATGAGTATTGGCATGAGTTCAAAGACAGCCTAGGTTGTCAAAACTTGCTACCTTCAAAAGGACAGCACTAGGGTAACTTCTTTAAAGAAGGAGAAATACAATTAACTTTAAAAGACACAATCAAATTCAGACTTACCAATTTCATCTCAAAACCTCATAAAAACCATAATATATCCTATTTATAATCTTTTCTACCAACCAACTCCCTAGCCTTACCATATTTACAAGCATTTTCAAAAAGGTGTTCTTGGTTTAAATTAAGATACACTACCATAAACATTGTGAATTTACAAATTTTAAAAAGATGTAATCATTTTTGCCTAAGAAAACAATGTTTAGTATAATATCATTAAGCTCAGTTTCACATGAAAAGCAAGTGCATTAAAAAAGAAAAACTGTACCTTTTGAATTTCTTCTTTAAAAACTCTCTCCTCTCCTGCTAACCTGGTATGCTTCCTCAGAGCGCTTGGAGAGATGTCAATCCTCCTTAAGTAAAATCAAGTATATTTGTAGTTATATTATTTACGTACTGATTTAAAATAAAATTAGTACTACCCATTGTTGAGAAATACTAGATAGTTACGTCTCTCCTGAGAAACCAATCTGGCACAGTTAAGTCTACTGTTTTAATTCCTAAAACAAGAAATAAAAATTTGATGCATTAAGAATTAATGAAAAAACTGGATACGATGGTGAATGCCTGCAATCCCAGTACTCCACATGTTGAAATAAAAAAAAAAAAAAAAAAAGACCGCTTTAGTTTGATGGCCACATAAGCCACATAGTACAAAGCTAGACAGAACGACATAGCAAAATCCTGCCTCAGACACAAAACAAACCAATTAAATACTCGGGGTAGACCTTTATATATAATTGAAGGCAGACCTTTAAACACTAAACTTTAACCATGAAAAATAATACTTTATTGTTTTAAATATTAAATCACCATGCCACTAAAATGAATTAACTTATTCTATATTAGGATTTATATAATCCTCTAACAAATTACTGGCTTCCAAGAGTTCTTATAACTTCTCTTGTGTTTGATTCTGCACCTTTTGGTTTCAGGCTTTTATTAGATAGAACTTCTCACTGCATTCTCAGTAGTCATCAACCATCAGAATACACGAGCATCTAAGCACCAAATTCAATTCTGAGTTTCAGCACTATCCTATAAAGCAATCTTCAGATGAAACACTAATATCTAGATCTTCACTAACTGGTTCCCAATGCACAAAAGCCATAACATGGACTGCGACACAACTGCTGACTTAGCGCCCACCTTCTTTCATGATGACTGCTTCTAGTCCTCACCATGCATTTTTACCTCAGATAGACTCAGGAATTCAAAGGTTCCTTAAGACAGTCATTCCCCAACCCAAGCCCCAAAAACTTACAGCTATTAAATTCCACAATGACTAAAGGTAGAATATTAAAGTTCTAACAATTTTAAACTAAGAAAACTAAGAATCAGGGGGGAAAAAATTAAAAATTTTCTAAACTTGAAATACAGTGCCTCATTCCAGAGGAGTCCAAAGTTTACTTATGATGATGACGACAGCATTCTTCTCATACAACCTTAAGCATTTTTCATTAATAACATTTTATATGCAAATTCAGTACTATACATACCTGTGTATCTCAGGGCTCTTTTGCCGGGTACTATGTTCTTCAGTAGCTTTCTGGTATGAAGTGAACCGCTCATTTAGGGTCACTGCAGGTGATTTGAAGTATTGCTCTGTTGATTTAGGAGAAACACTGTCGAATTAGGAATCTTAATTTTAAGAGGGAACTTTCATTTGTGATAGAAGGGCATGTAGCAGGTGAGAGAAAAGAATAAAGTGTTAAAAAAAAACTCCTACTCATTTACTTCCTTTTACCTCAACACTGATTGCAAAGGTCCTCACAGGACCCTGTCAATATTAACTACAACCCCATACAATTAACAATAATCAAGACTCTAACTGCATACTAATAAACTACTTCCTCAAAAAGGAACCATAGGTGGTATGTTAAACCCTGCCAACTAAACAAAATTTGTCATTTCAACAAATCATTTGCAGCAAAAATAAAGAAAATTACAGATAGTTTGAATAAATAATAAAATTATGTTAACTATGATGACATACAACAGAAACAGCTTTACAAAAAAAGTGAATACTGCCACTTAATTGGAGAGGGGGGAAAAAAACACTTTTGAAATTGATTTACATTCACGAATTTGTCCAAAAACTCTGGCATCTTGGCAAACCTGACAGCATATATGATACTGTATCTTTCTTTAAGCAGTTTTTAAATTAGTAACAATATTGATTAGTTTCTAAACCAGTTTAAGATATGCTGTAAATGTAAAATAGACGTATAAAGTCATGAACTATGAAATGTTACATTATGAAGCAAGCTATCTGCTTAACAGGTCAACATACATCTGTGTCAACTTACCGCCCAGTATCCAGCACATGTCTCATAACCAATCATTAAAACTTGAAACGGCCACTACCAGGGTAGTGCCTCAATCATAATTCCATGAAACCCAGGAATTTGAGCTAGCAACTCAGTTTTTATGCCATTTTTTGCCAGGAAGACAGAAGATTCAACTTTGCCTGTATCTTTCAACAGCTATTTTACTTTGAAACATGGATTTTGGCATTTCAAAACATATTCCAGGACCTAGTTATAATGAAAAAGAAAACATCACTGGGCATTTTCAGCTCTATATAAAGTAAGAGCTGTTCAGATCGGTTGCACAACACCAATTATGAAACATAACTACAGATCCTCTAAAAAAGGAAAAAAGAAAAGGAAAAAGGAAAAAATGTATCAAAATCTGATCTCAAAATTCAACAATAAACTGTAAAGTGTGGAGACAGGTCAAAAAAAAGATTGAAAAAAAAAAAAAGAAAAAATGTTACTGCTTCCTACTTTTCTGTGCCACAATACTATAGCCATGAGAGTCATATGGTTCACAAGCTTATCTAAAGCCAAATAGCAAAACACTGTTGTTAGCATGCTGACCATAGCCAAAAAAGGTCTAGTTATTCAATACATAAGAAACTGACAGATTTCAGCTATTACGAGTTGTTTGCATGACTAACTTAAAAAAAGACAAAGAAACAAAAAACAACCAACAGCCATCAGGTTTCCTGGGAAAGAACCTCCTAACCACAAAAATAACCACAGCAACACTTACCTGCCTGCCCCCAAACAAAACCATACCCCAAGTCTTTGAAAAGTATTAGTAGCTTTTAAACTATAATATATTGGTGAAAATGTAAATTGACTTTAGTTAAAATGAAGCCATTTATTTCTAGAACCTAAAGACATAGCCTATTAACATAAACTTTCAGTAAAACAGCAGTAACTATACTGCCAAGAGTTGCTATACACTTACCCACTGAGTCAGCAAGTCATAGGCATACAACTGACAGTTAATTTTCACATGCAATAGGACACTTACATTTTCAAAGTTAAATAAATGTGTATCATACTTCTATGTGATACTGATTTTCACAAAAAAATGGCTTGGGCCATTTGATCATCTTATGTCTTATATTTATTAGTCTCAATGCTAACTCTATCTTCTCCATGAAATATTTTCCAGATGTTTAATATTTAATAGTACTAATAGTACTTCCTGCTAGCTCAGTTAGTATAGCTATTACTCAACTTTTTTTTACATGCAAGAAAAGCTTAATTCATGATGCTACATATACCAAGCATACCTTTCACATGATGAACCAAGGATACAATGTGTTGTATAAATGACTCTGAAGTACTTTTGCTGGCCTGAGGCAGCTTAATGTGGTCAAAGATGGATCGGAATTCTTGCTCTTTCTTGACAGAATGGACAAGCGTGCTAGCAAGTAGCCTGTCTTTAGTCAAGGAGGCAGGTCTAGAATACATCAAAAATAAACACACACACACACACAAAATACACCATTGGTTTGAATGTGCAACTTCATGTTCAGAAAAGTAATGTCATCACACTAAGTACCTCTACATTAATTACTTACTAGGCACCAATGTGGAATTACCTGTTGGAATCGTCGAGAGGAACAGGTGCCATTTTGAGTTTGACTTCAGGACGGTGAGAATCACTGGCTATCATTTTGATCCTCAGTGGGCTCTCCTCTCTGAAGATGGACTTTTCTCGTGCGTCCAGACTCTTGTGTAGAGGGGGACTGTAATCAAAGAGCTCTTTGAGCTTTTCAGACTTTACCTGCTCCGGTGACTGCACTTCTTTCTTCACTGTTATTCTGTCAGAGCCTTTGTCTTCTTCCTTGTGCTTGTCTTTTGCAGTGCTAGGCCTTTCGACTATGTACGCAGTCTCTTTCAGTTTATAATTTTTTTCTTCTCTAAATCCATCACTTTCTCTATTGCCTTTTAATGAAACTTTGGACTTGTACTTGGGTCCTTCCTCCTCAGTATTCCGGTGAGATGAAGTAGCAAAGCTCTTCCCCTGATCTGCCAGGACTGATTTCCTAAACTGTCTATAATCCTCTGTCTCCTCTGTGTCATCCCCTTCAGAGTCATGGAATTTTTGTTTTGCAGACTCTTTATCACTAAAGTAATCTAGAACTTCCTGGTCATCCCAATCTCCATCTGCCCTGCCTTTCTCTGACCCTTTGTCCTTCGGAGCCTCTTTATCCCTGATATTACCCCTATCAAGCAGGAATACTCTAGATTCTTCATCTGTGAACCTGTAATAAGCAAAGAAGAGGACAGTAACTCTAGATTGCACTCATTATAGATAACTTGCATATTTAAATGTATGGTCCAACAAAAGGGCATTACTGAAACTTAACTTTATTTTTAAAACCATTAAAAACACACACAGAACACTCACTACTCTACACAGTTACCCGACACAATTTTATACTAACACATCCAAATTTTAAGAGCTCCTGATATAAAATACAGCCTAAATTTAACTTTTTGAAGCTAGGAACCACTAATAGATATATAAATACCTACTAAAATTTCAATCTATATTTATGCTCAAATTTTCCGATTTCATTTGTTGCATTTTGCAGTAAAACATGATTAGATTAGCCTCAAACTCTCTAAAGTGGACGGACACTCTTGAGCCTTCTGCCTCCACCTCCTTAACATTGGTATTACAGGTATGTGCTACCACATTTATCTCTTTTGTCAATATAAACAAGACCTCACAGAAATACTTTAATATCATAATGTTAAGTATTTAATACTCTACCTCAATCAAAAAATAGTTCCTATAAAATCTGCTCTGGCCAGGCAATGGTGGCACATGCCTTTAATCCCAGCACTTAGGAAGCAGAGGCAGGAGGATTTCTGAGTTCAAGGCCAACCTGGACTACAGAGTGAGTTCCAGGACAGCAAGGGCTACACAGAGAAACCCTGTCTCAGAAAAAACAAAAACAAAAACAAAAACAAAAACAAAAACTGTGAGCCAGGCATGGTGGTGCACACCTTTAATCCCAGCACTCCAGAGGCAGAGGCAGGCGGATTTCTGAGTTCGAGGCCAGCCTGGTCTACAAAATGAGTTCCAGGACAGCCAGGGCTATACAGAGAAACCCTGTCTCGAAAAAAATAAATAAATAAATAAATAAATAGATAGATAGATAGATAATAAAATACTGCTCTAGAGGACAAATGACTTCTGGTAATAATAGAAGTTACTCATCAATTCAGTGGGAAAAATTCCAGGTTGCCTAGTAGGGGGAAAAAAATCATAAGCAGCATACCTGTTCCACTTATTAACAACCTAATTTTCATTAGTTTGCTAGCATTACTTTCTGTAATGCTTGGAACTAGAATTTAAACAAAGTACTTAAAATGTCATTAGACTCACTGAGAAATAAGGATGTTTTCCCAAGTCAGGAAGAATTCACAAAGCACTGACAGGTAAACATGACTACACTGTTTCAGAAAGGTCACATTCTAAAGCAAAAAGGAAAGTCTTTAACACAAAACTGTTTATAATATTAGTTATCTTAGGCATTTATGAACAAGGCCTTTTTTCCTTGTTTATAACTGCTAGTTGTGAACTGATCGAAAATGACCAATAAAACAAAGAATAGAAACATTAAAACACTTAAATAATTAAAAACTACAATTATCAAGCAGGAACAAGTAAAAACAGTTAAATACAAAGCACAATGTTATTTTTAATTTAGTATTATAATATAAATGCACTACTTTGGATTCTTACCTTTTTAAAAACTTTCCTGTCTTTGCTGTTTCCTGCTCTCCTTCAGGATAAAAAGAGGACCGCCCCCTAGATTCCTCTCTTGGAGCATTCTGTGGTGTGATTGTCTTTGCAGGGCTTCTTCGTGATGGGATGTGATGAATGGGACTATTCTGAGAAGGACTATATCGACTAGACCCATTTCCAACAGACCCAGACCCAGACCTCTCAGGACTGTGCTGAATGGAGTGTGAATGCTGAGAAGGGGTATTTTTGGCAGAGTGGACTGTACTAAGCATGGGGGCATCTGAACATGATGAACTCTGACTGGGTGGTGTAGCAATAGGTGAAGGACTATGAGGTGACCTTGGACTATTATCATAAGCTGAAAGGCCAGGCCAAATATCACCAGAAGTAGCAGATTTATTAAACTCATCAATAGATTCAGATGGATCATGTTCAAAAGTATCCTTTGGCTCCTCCTGTGATTTGCTTTTCAAAGGACTCTCTTCTTGGGGTTCCCCCTCAGCTTTTTTGGCTTGTTTTTCCTGAGACCCTCGTCTTTTAGAGACAGGAGATTTGCTATATGGGGATGAAGAGCGAGATGATGATGATCTTGGAGACCTAGAGGATCTGTATGACCGGCGAGATCTGCTTCGGGATCTTTGAGAAGACACGGATCTTCTTTTTGGACTCCTGGACCGTGACCGACCTCGTCTAGGACTCCTAGAGTGCCTTCTATTCCAGACAGGTCTATAGCCACCTCGATGGTATCTCCCTCCTCCTCCTTGATAATACCCTCTACCCCTTCCTCTGTACCCATAAGGTCGTCTCATTCCTCTATTATTCCTGTAATCTCGACGATAATCTCTAGAATACATACGATCTCTACTACGAGACCTCGAATATGTTCTGGAACGAGACCTAGAACTAAAAATGAAATAAGTATCAATTTTTTAAAAAAATGGAGTACTTCATTTTACCACTTTAAATACTTCTGGCTCAATAAAACATATATACAAGGTAAAATTTATATATTTTATAAGTTTACTGTTTCTGGTATGTTTAAAGCTTTTGTCCAAGATAAGCAATGAATGAGGCGCCTTGGGAAAGTAGGCACAGGAAATGAGGGAGAGGGTACCAACATATCCAACACAAGATTGTATAAAACATCTAGGCTGTCACTAAAAGTCACAGAAATTTAAATGACACCATGTACTGCTAATAGGGAAAAGGGGTTACATGGAATTACAGAGCAAAAAGCCACTGATATTCAGCAAAGCTGACTACATAGAGAAAAATTACACACTAGTATTAACTCTCAACAGGCTCCTATTCTCTGTGCTACAGATATTATATGAAGAAAAATATCATTTGTTAAATAAAAAAGGGAGGAGGGAAATTATCCTTTAAAGAACCAGACTCAGTAAAAACCAGAAAATACTAAATATGATTCAGTGCCAAAAAAAATTGTAAAATATCCAGTTTATCTCTTAAGATGGAAAGAAACAAAGAAATCCATCATGTATTAACACAGTACACTAAATGTCAGATCATGAGTCACAGTTGATAACTAGGTTACAACTTAAGACAATTCTCAATTTCACCTCTAAAGGAGGATAACAAATCTAAGTCACAGAGTTGTATTGAGAACAGTACACTGACGGTATGAGTACACCATACACTGTACCTATACACAGCAGACTTAATCATTAACTACTATTTCACTATGAAAAGCACCAGAAACACATTAATTCACCTGTATCTCTTCTTTCTAGAATGTGATCTTGATCTTGATCTAGAACTAGACTGTGATCTAGACTTGGATCTTGAAGAATGTGATCTAGAATTGGACCGGCCCATTTCTTTTCTCCTAATCAAATGAAAGCAACATTGGTTAAATTAATACAAAAAGATATTTTGATATTTACTTATTTCCAGATATAAGCTGGATTTTTACACGTCATTCTTTTCAAAGGAATACTTACTTATAAAACAGGCCTATTTTATATATATAATATATATATATATTATATATATATATATATATACTTTCACCTGCGTAAGATAAATACTCAAGATAAAACATTTCCATGGACTTAACTCCTATGCGCCTCAATCCAAAGGCACCAACCAACTTCAGAAGTCAGAAAGAGCAATGTCAGACAATAGTTGTGTTAGATCTTTTTCTATGCCCAATATAAAAGTCTACTTACCTCACATGTAAAAAAGATAAAATTGTATGAGTACTACAGAAAAAAAGAAACCTGAAGAACATTAAAAAGTGGCACAATAACAGACTAGAGAGATGGCTTAGTGGTTTAAGAGCACTCTCTAAGACAGGGTCCCAACACTTAAGAAGGAAGAACACAGAGTCCCACCCCTAGCCAAGAAGCTATCTGCAAGTGATACCACCTAGCAAAGGGGGGAAAAAAAAAATCAATGTTCTCCAATAGAGTCTCAATAGGTGTATTAAGCACAATTCACTCAGTTCATGCCCCATACCCAGAGAGTACTTAGTCAGCACAATATGAACTAGGTGGTATTTCTGTAAAGTCTAGCGTAGACTTTTTGTCTCATTTTGCATTGTTTGGCTACTTTTTTTTTTGTCTTAATAGTCTTTTGCTTGTTAATTTTGATTTGTGTTTTTGTGAAAGTGTTTTGTGTTTCTTGTTTGGTTTTGTGTTTTAAAAAGGAAGAACAAAATGTAAGAAAAGTGGAAAGCAGCCAGGCGTGGTAGCCCACACCTTTAATCCCAGCACATTAAAGGCAGAGACATTTGGATCTCTGAGTTCAAGGCCAGCCTGGTCTACAAAGTGAGTTCCAGGACAGCCAGAGCTATACAGAGAAACCTTGTCTCGGGGGAAAAAAAATAAGTGAAAAGGATCTAAAAAGCATTAAGAAAAAAAATGCTATATGAAAAATATAAAGAATATACTGTAAGAAATTTTGTCAATTAAAAAAAGCAAAAAGCACTCGTTGTTCTAGTGGACTAGAATTTAATTTCCAGCACCCACGTGGCAGCCAGCAACAATTCAAAATTCCTGTAAAGGGATCCAACAAACATGCAACCAAACACCCGTACATGTAACATTTAAACACCCATACATGTACCATTCTAAAAAACTGGTACAATTCTTAAAAACAAATAAGCTTAGAAGAAACCTCACCAAGCGGTCATCACAGTGCTTTATTGACTTAAAGCAGTAAACTGTTTCTCATACAAAAGCCTCAACGTGCACTATATAGTCTCCTCCTCTAGTATAAAGGTGACTAAAGGCCTCCTAACAGCTGGGACTTGCAGGGCAATGCCAAGCTCCCCTATATCTTGCTGGTAAAAAAAGAACAACAAAAGATAAAGGAATTAAAGAGATCATAAGAAATATCAGAACTACAAAAAAAATGTCTGCACCACTTTTCTAAACACTGATACAATTAGACCTCACTAGTGCAGATAGTACTAACAGTATTGATTTATAAAATGTGCTTCTCCTGAAAAAAAATCTAAAAATATGGTAAATCATTACATGTATATACCAAATTCATTTTTTCAGTGATTCAGAAAAAGAATATTGGGGGCTGGGGATAGAGCACAAAATAAAAAAACATTTATTTTGCCATGTAAGTTGAACCATAAACAGTAGGCAGCATGGACAATAACCAACAGGTGGGCACATTTATATACAACTAACCTCTGAGTGTTCCAAAACTTAAATGCTATAACTTAGAGTTGACCAAAAGCCTTACTGATAACGAAATTGACACATTATCTATAGTTGTATGTTGCAAAAAAAAACCCCTGCAATATAAAAATTATTAATGAAAACTGCTCACATGACAATATCAGCATTACATTGTTAAGTGGCTACTCAGCACACACGCGATTATAATAGCAATAGAAAGTAATTGTGAGGCCGGGCGTGGTGGCGCACGCCTTTAATCCCAGCACTGGTCTACAAAGTGAGTTCCAGGACAGCCAGGGCTAAAGAGAAACCCTGTCTCGAAAAACTAAAAAAAAAAAAAAAAAAGAAAGTAATTATGAATTATAGTATGTACCAAAGTTAATGAAGTCACTATTTAATGCAGCATCTTCTCTGTATGTTTTTAATTTTTCTATAGCAAATAAACCAGTGTGACATGTATAATTTAACTAGTACTTGTTTTGTTTCTTGAGACAGCATTTCTCTGTGTAGCCCTAGTTGTCCTGGAACTCACTCTGTAGACCAGGCTGGTCTCGAACTCAGAAATCTGCCTGCCTCTGCCTCCTAAGTGCTGGGATTAAAGGCATGTGCCCGGCTTTTTCAATTATTTCTTATGGTCTACAAATTATTTCAAACTGCTAAAAAAAAAAATTAGTCATCCACATAGACCAGCACTCTTATTCAGAAAACTGAAATGAAACTATCTCAAGTTCAAAACCTACATAGGCTAACATGAGTTCACTCTGTAGACCAGGCTGGTCTCGAACTCAGAAATCTGCCTGCCTCTGCCTCCTAAGTGCTGGGATTAAAGGCATGTGCCCGGCTTTTTCAATTATTTCTTATGGTCTACAAATTATTTCAAACTGCTAAAAAAAAAAAATTAGTCATCCACATAGACCAGCACTCTTATTCAGAAAACTGAAATGAAACTATCTCAAGTTCAAAACCTACATAGGCTAACATGAGTTCAAGACCAGCCTGGGCTCTTATTAAGACCTAGTATGGTATGCAGAAGGAAAAAAAGAATTAGTGATACAGCAGCTCTGTAGTAGAGTACTTGTTTAGCAAGCATTGGGGCGTAGGTTCATTTCTTACAGTAAAATAAAAAAAAATAAGAACCAAGTATGGGATTGCTTAGCATGTATAAGGTAAGGAATTTGTTTCCCAGCCCTTAAAGAGAGTAGGAGAAACTGGAGACTAAGTTCATTCATTTAAATGTATATTTTATGTAATGGGTGATTTATTTGCCTTCATGTGTGGCCACATGCATGCCTGTTACCCACTGAGGCCAGAACCGTGTGAGGTCTCCTAGGACTAGAGTTACAGGTAGTTGTGAGCTTCCGTGTGGGTGCTGGGAATCAAACCCCATGTTCTCTGGAAAAGCAGTAAGAGTACTTTTAACTGCTGGGCTATCTCTCCAGGCCCAATTTATTTTTTAGTGTGGTTATATGATATGTGTGTTTAGTTGCAAAAATGCTACAGTCTAGATGTGAAAACTCAGACAACTTTATGAAGTTTATAAAGAGGTGGTTCCCTCCTCCTTGTACAGGAGACTGAATTGAGGTGGTAAGATTTGCACAGCAGGTGTTTCTAATGCAAAGCCATTTCACCGCCTCAGTTCCATGTTAAATGTCAAGACCCAATTGTGTAATTTTTCAAATTTCTAACTTACTAGTCAAAATAAGCAATCATGTCCATAAGACTCAATTTATTTTGTAAAGGCCTGTGTTTCTCACATATTTAAATTTTAATATTATTAAATAATTCTGAAGGTATTTACTTAGAGTTTGAGGTTACAAGATAAAAAGGTAAGCCAAGAGTGATGGCACAGGCCTTTAACCCAATACTGGGAACATAGAAGCAGCTAGATCCCTGAGTTCAAGGCTACCCTGATCTACATAGTGAGTTCTAGGACAGCCAGGATTATAGTCCCAACAAAACCAAAATAAGCTAAGTAAGTAAATGACTTGGGCACAATGAGAAAGATGTGTCATCCCAGTACCAGGTACTCATTGGGGCTCCACAGCAAGACCTTGTCTCAAAGGATGGCAGTGGTGGTTGTTTTGTTTCTAAATAGCATTTTGTGTCCTAAGCCTTCTTACAAAATATTTATAGAAGTGGGAAAAAGGTAATATACAATAAAATGAAAAAAAAATATTTTTCTTAAAACTCAAAATCTGAGTTTACAGAAGGTAACACTCCCCACCAAAAAAAAAAAAAAAAAAAAAAAAAAAAGAGAGAGAGAGAGAGAGAGAGAGAGAGAGAGAGAGAGAGAAATGCCCCCAGGATACCTGGGGTTGAACCCAGGGCCTGGTGCTCATTAGGCAAGAACCCTACTTCTTGAGCCACCTCCACGGCCAGTTTACAACACTCTTAATCACTTCATCTGATTCAGGTTGACAGTCAAGTTTCTCAATTTAGTCACAAGTCAAAACCTAAAGAACATAAATGTCTTTTACCTTGGGCTTTATGCAGGATCCAGACGTCAGTGATGCCTTTGAGATACTGCCAAGATTCTTCTTGTAGAGAATTTATGGGAAACTAAACTCTAAATTCAAATACCTAGCAAAAATTAAGTAAAAAAAGAGGAGTTTGAGTTTATGGTAAACCAGATATGCATTGGTTATAATACATATATTAGGTATATCAATAAATTATGTAGCCTAAACTGACTTCTTCCACTTTGACCTCTCCAGTACTGAAATGATAGGCATGTACCTTGTCTGACTTGGGAAACAATAAGTGATTGATCATAACAATTTAACTAAGGAGATCATGGTGGCAAACAATCCTAGCACTTGCAAAGCTGAACAGGAGAATGGTGATTTTGAGTTTAACATGAGCTATGATGTAGCAACAGCCTATGTGACAAAAGAGGCCAGAGACATGGCTCATCGGTTAAGTGCACTAGCTGCTATTCTCTGCAGGGACTGTTCAATTCTCAGAACCTGAAGGGTCATTCACACACACACACACCCCATCTCCAGTTCTAAGGGATCTGACACCCTCTTCAGACCTCCAAAAGCAACAAGCAGGAACCTGGTACAGACCTACATGCAAACGAACATAAAATAAAATAATTAAACCTACACTAACACCTATAATCCACAAATTAGGGCAAAAAGGCAGAAATTCAGTCTAAGTTCATTCTCAGTTATACAGTGAGTTTGGAGCCTATAGGCTACAAGAGATCCCACACAACTGTCAAAAAAAGGAAAAAAAAAAAACTTTCTAGTCACAACACAGCAGAGTATAATGTAACTAATACCTGAATTTTAACTGCAGTCACCTGACCTTTACAGAACAAATGTCATTACAGCCTGCAGCCAAAATTCATAATGTTGTATTTTCTAACACCTACAACAGCTTAATACTCTGCCAGTTTTCTTAAAACTTCCTTTTATCTAAAACCAACTTTTAAGAATTCCTTCAACTGTAAGCACAGTAACAAAAAGTCTTGCACAAAAATCTGATTAACCATCTAAGAAATAGGACAAGGCCGGGAGG
The DNA here is from genome assembly GCA_902729485.2 of Mus minutoides. NCBI lineage: Eukaryota > Metazoa > Chordata > Mammalia > Rodentia > Muridae > Mus > Mus minutoides. Next base: position 1,053,768 of record LR749625.1, on the reverse strand, counting down.
TGGTGGTGCACGCCTTTAATCCCAGCACTTGGGAGGCAGAGGCAGGCAGATTTCTGAGTTTGAGGCCAGCCTGGTCTACAGAGTGAGTTCTAGGACAACCAGGGCTATACAGAGAAATCCTATCTCGGGGGGAAAAAAAAAAAAAAACAGGCAGCAATGACAAGTTTATAGGGAATTAATAATCCTAAATTAACTGGCGATTACTATGCAAATAAATTAAATGTTATGCAGTTATCAGTACTAAAAAGGTTACAACACTGCAAATAATATTCAAAGATTATCAGATATATGCAAAGATCAAACGCCATAAGAACAGAAATTAAACAATAGCAAAGTATTCATAAATAAAAATACATAAATCTATGTAATAATCAAACTTAAAATGCTATTTTGTAAATACAAAGAAGAAAGAGTTAAAATTAAACATGTCAATCAATAATAATATCCCTTAAATATTCACTGCCCTTCAACTGGGAAATTTTACAAAGTTGTGAAAACAAAACCAACCTCAAGTAGGCTTTGGTACAAAAAACAAAAACAAAACAAAACAAAAAAAACAAGGAACACCAAAGAAAGAAAAACTAAATGGAAATGCTGATAGCATTTGGGAGATGGACAGTTGGGGGCAAAACAGAAAGATGTGTTTGTGATTTTTAGGGTATACAGTCACAGACTATAAGAAGTCTGATCCAGAATTTGATTGAAATCTCAAGAAAAATGCCAGTATTTCCTGCACTATACTAACAAGTGCCTTACATGGCTAAAACTCAAGTATTAAAGTTTAAAATGCCAAAGTGTTGGGCAGATCTCAGAGCTGGAAGCCAGCCTGATCTACAGAGTGAGTCCCAGGACAACCATGGCTACACAGAGAAACACTGCCTCAAAAAAACAAATAAATGAATGACTGAATGAATCCATAAATATCTTAGAACCTTTTTTGGAATAATGTGTAAAAGTGGCTAGAAAACAAGTGACTTCAAGCTTGGTGACAAATACTTCCAAAGCCTGGACTACCTCAAAAAAATTAAAAAGAAAAAAAAAAATTAAAGTCATTGTATATATCACATCTATAAATCCAGTCTCTTGTCCCAGGACTCAGAAGGCAGAGACAAGAGTATTTCAACAAGTTCAAGACCAGTTCATAAGGTTCTATTTTAGTTAAGGCTAATCAATTAGACCTGTCTCAAAACAACAAAATTTAAAAAACAAAAACAAAAACACAAAGAAAGCTGTTCAAAGTAGATTCTCTGGCTTACAATTTCAAACATTAAGTCTTCATTTAGCAATAATAGCACCCAAATTTAAAGCAAGTTACTGCCATTACATCTTTTAAAATAGAAAAATACACCATAGCTAATACTCACTCATTAAATGACAGCTCAACATTAGATATGTTGATCTCTTTCAATCTTTAATTTCTATAGGTATAAAATAAGGTATTTACAAGTTTATGGTTAAATAATAAATAGAAAAGGCTAAGCTGGCACATGGTGTGTGCTCTGCCATTAGTTATAATTTCTGGTTAGCCTTGTTACAGTTTTTCTACAGGCTACCCATAAATTTATTTCAAAAACTTGTCTAAGCTTTTTCCTATGTTTTCAATATAGTATTAACAAGTATTCTATAAAAGTCATTCCAGGGAAGTTTAATAAAATGTTTGCAAGTTTGATTTAAAATGTATCACAGAATAAACAAACAAAATACAAAATTCTGAAAATGAGCAGAATATGGGAATCCACTTAATTATCTTAGCTGTTGGTTTATTTGGTTTTTTGAAACAGGGTTTCTCTATACACCCCTGGCTGTCCTGGAATTCGCTCTATGGACAGGCTGGCTTCAAACTCAAAGACCTTCCAGTCTGCCTCTGAGTGCTGGGATTATAGGTTTGAGCAAATATACCTGGCTGTTTTACTTTTGTACCAAAAAACTTCCATAATAAAAAGCAAAATAGATTAGTCACACACTTTTAGTTTGATCCAGCTACTTATCACCCTGTTTTGTTTTGTTTTAAAAATAAGAACTAAGAACCACAGCACATTTCTTTTTGTGTGTGTGTGGGGGGGGGGAAGAGGGGGATTCGAGACAGGGTTTCTCTGTGTAGCCCTGACTGTCCTGGAACTCACTTTGTAGACCAGGCTGGCCTCAAACTCAGAAATCTGCCTGCCTCTGCCTCCCAAGTGCTAGGATTAAAGGTGTGTGCCACTACGCCTGGCTCCCACAGCACATTCTAAACCAAGCTGTGTCACTCCCTGGATTATGTAGCCTTAAGTTTTACACCTTTTGGGGGCTCCATCTACAAAAATAGAGAAATAATGAATTAAGTATAAAATTGGTGTTAGAAAGCCCGAAACTGGACTGAAGAGATGGTTCAGCAGTTAAGAGCACTGACTGCTCTTCCAGAGGTCCCAAGTTCAATTTCCAACATCTGTAATGGGATCTCATGCCCTCTTTTGGTGTGTCTGAAGACAGCTACAGTGTACTCATATACATAAAATAAGCTTTAAAAAAAAAAAGTCAGAGGCTGGAGAGATGGCTCAGCAGTTAGGAGCACTGACTGACTACTCTTCCAAAGGTCCTGAGTTCAATTCCCAGCAACCACATGGTGGCTCACAGCCATCCATAATGAGATCGATCTAGTGGCCTCTTCTGGAGTGTCTGAAAACAGCTCCAGTGTCCTTACATATAATAAATAAATAAATCTATTAAAAAAAGGTCCTAAGACATTAAGTAAGATCAATACTATTACTTATGAAATTCACACTTATTTTCAATCTTGAGTCAAAAATATTAAATGCCTATAACTCAAATACTCAGTATTTTTAAGATTGTTTAAGAAGCTAGATACAATAACACACAAACCCATATCCTCCAACCACAACCACTTACAATTACTACTCAGAGATAGACTGATCTTCTAAATTCTCTTATTAACCAGTACAATTGCTAGCAGAGATATACTGGTCTCTAGATTCTCTCATTAACCTATTATAAAAATTACACAGCAGATTTCAGATAGTGGATAGAATTCCATCAATGATTTCAAATACAGTTCCTGGGAATTACCAATCAAAAAGATCTCTAAACAACTGGAAAAAGCTTTCTCCACTTTTCACATTACAGATAATCTAATGCAGCTTAGTTTGCTCCCCACAGTAAGTTTTTCAACAAATTCAACTAGATACTAGCCTAAAAAGCAGTGCTTTTTCCAGATCGGCTTTCAAGTCCTAAAATAAACTACTGCTCTCTAAGACAGGGGATATGCTCAGCTGACAGCTTTCCAGCACACACAAAGCCCCAGGTTTGATTCTCAGCACCACATACACTGGGTATGTATGGTGGCTGGAGCCTGTTATTCCAACACTGGAAATCTCAACTGTTTACTAAACACTACTTTAGAGACATCCTTCCCATTACACTACCCTGAAGTTGGTTAGAATCACACAAAAAATGCAAATAAACTGTAAGTCTTTGAAGGTCCTTTATTGCCTAACAGTACCAACTATCCCAGTTAGGGTTAATTTAGAATGCAAACTCCTAGTGAGGACAAGACATTTTGTTCTATGCTTCCCCTTTAATATAAAACAAATATATATGCTGTACCAACAGGACGTGAGTCTGAAGTGACTAACGGTTTTAGGTATATTCACTTTCAATTTTTTTTCCTTTTCAATTCTAATAGAAAATTAAAATTTAAATAAAAGGTAAAAAGTACTGGTCCTCGACTTAAACTAGATAAACTTAAAATATGTTGGGCATGAATTTGCACATCTATAACCCAAACACGTATATACATGGAGAACCCGTAGTTCGAATACACTTGGGCCCAAGAAGATCGTCAGGGATTCAGAGTATTCTGGTCATTCCCCAGACCAAGAAAACAAATCTTAACTCAGCAGGGGTCCGAAGAAGTGGGAAAAAAAAAAAAAAACTATTATCCCACCACTCCCGAAGCTAAGGCAGATTACTGGGAGTTCAAGGCCAGCACTGAGTGACAGAACTATAACCTGCTTCCTTCACTCACTTATCTCACCAATCACCGCTGCCAATATCCTCAATTTCTAAAGGGTGTCAACTCTTACCAAAAAAGGTATGTCCGCGCTTGGATAACTGAGAAAGGGCCCGTCTCAGTCGCACCCTTTAAGACCCGAATCCCGCTAGAAACAGGAACCTACTGATCGCACCTACTGATCGTATAGAACAGTGAGTTGGTAGGGAGCCAAAACGAAAAACTTTGGCGCCAACACCCAGGTGCCGGCCGGTCGGCTACAAGCAACAGATCGAAAGCCTCCATCTGATTAAACCGGGCCTAAACCGACAAATGTTCCCCACAGAGGCGAGGAAGGCGGCTTAACCGCCACGCACGTGGCTGATTCCGCTCGCTTAACTTTGTCGCAGCTCGCCGTTATCTCCTCCGAGCCCCAAAGGCTAGGGCCAGGAAGGAAGACGCCTCCCCCAAGGCCAACTACAAGCAAGGCTCGGAAACTAACACACGCGGCGGCGTTGCCATGGGCAAGGAAGAAAGGGGAAAAAAGCACGCGTGCGCAGAGCACTGGGCCGGGCGCGCGCAGGAGTCCCGGCCGAGGCCGTGGGGGAAGGGGCGGAGAGCGGCTTGCGCACGCGCACGCCGAGGCCTCCGGGGCTCCGGCCCCGAGCCAGGTTCGCGGCCCGGCCCGCTGGTGGCGCAGCTCCCCATCCCCCACCCCGGCGGCCCGTGGCGCCTTCAAGACCCGAGGGAGCGAGGAGGAAAACGCACGAGTAACGGCTCCGGCTCGGGGGTCCCCGTTCTCGCCGCCGATCCGTCACCACGCGTCAGAGTTGTCGGTACCCAACCGCCCTGTCGCCTCGGCTTTCGAGTGACTTGAATGCGGCGCGAGGCCTACCTGACGCGCCAGAGCACGATGTGCGTGTGGGGTTTACCTCAGCGGTAACTACACGGCGGCCATCTCCCGACTCCAGAAGGAGAGGAAGACCATAGAGGCGGCCTCGTCGCGCTAGCTCGGCTCCGTCACTTCCGACTTGGGGCGTGGCCTTCCAGGCCGCTAAATCGCTAGACGGGCCCCTCCCACCGTCCCGCACAGGCGCGGCTCGAGAACCGTGATAGAGCGTAAGCGCAAGGCTTTCTGGGAAATCTCGTTGCCCGGTCTCGCGAGGTGTAGCTGGCAGGGGGCGGGGCCGGGTCGGGCCGCAAAGGGCTGGCTCTGTTCTCCGCGGGCGGCTCGGCTTTGTTCGAAGAAGACTCGAGACCGAGGTCTCCAGACTTCTGAGCCGCCGTTACCGAGCCCGGCTCCTTCTGAGGCGGCGCCCCAGAGCACGCCAGAAGCTCTCTCACTGAGGAAAAGGCCGGGAAACAGACGACGCAAATGCGTCTGCCCGGAAGCGCTGTTCCTCGGACGCCTAACGTGACAGTTACAGGGCAGACTCTGCCGAGTGGCTTCGGGTAAACTCGGCCCCCGGGCGGATCGTGAAACTTGGGTCGTCCGGACGACTGCGTCACGGGATGGCTCCTAACTTCCAGGACGCTGGAGCCTGGCCCCTGAGGCTTTCTCACGCCCTAACTGGATCTGCCAGAATCAGCTTATAAACGAGGGAAGCCAGGATTGAATTGAAGCAAATTGCAGCCCTTCAGACATATTTACCTGCTGTTCTTACCAAAGCGGGACCACTAAAGGGACTAAAGCCGTTATTACGGTTTGATGTTTTAGGAAGGACAACGTTAAATTCCTTGAAGGATTTCAAACTTGTAATTAGCAGCCTGTCAGTTAAGTTCAGCATTAGAGTTTGATTCTGATCTTTAACATTGTTCAGGGCAGCCTGTCCTCACAATCCAAATAACTCCACAGCGGAAGTACCTGGCTGTCCAATGAATCCTGGTTTTGATTGTATTTTAATTGGGCAATCTGCTCCGCACCCAGCTCCCACTACCATGGTGAAAGCTATGATATGCGCTGTATGCGGGACCCTGGTAGGTCTAAAGCATAAAGTAGGAGCTCAAAAAATACTTGTCAAGTAGGTGAACTATTTACCTGAAACAAAAAAAAAAAAAACTATATTAATGAGACAGCAGGGGCCAATAGCTCTTGGTCTATTCAAAATACCAAAATCTAATCACTTTGAAGCTATTATTAAGTCCTGTGCAATTCTAGTATATGTTGGAAAGTTACCTTTTCATCTAAGGCAGTATAATTTTCCGGTCATTAAATCCCCTGTGCTGGGCACTGAACCTGCCTGGTGTGCTCCATGGTTGTTCAGCCACAGAAGTACACCTTCCTAACCTAATTCTGACCTCAAATAAATTAATGTGTTACAAAAGAAGGAACACGTTGGAACAAATAAGTGGATGTCTAACAAACAGGTCGGGCCTCCGTAAGGAGCTCAGTCGGTAAAGGAACCGCTCCCAAACCCAATACAACCTGAGTTCAATCCCTGGGACCTTTATGGTAGAAGTGTAACAGGGCCCAAGACAATTCACTCCATGATGGAAGTACCATTCAAGCTGTAAAACTCAGCACGTCGGCAGTCCTATCTGCCAAAATGAAAACAAAGACCTAATTCATCAAAGTCTATAGTTCTGGGAAAGTATACGTGTGCTAAACTTGTGTTTTGGCTTCTGTAGTCCACTTCTAGTTAACTGCTTTTGTTAAATGAAGTATGTCAACCCAGAACATTTTTCTTTTTGTGCTTAAGAGCTCACCCTGAGAAAGGCCAAGGACTACACACTCGGATCTGGAACACTCAAGACAGCTAATAGACTTTCCATTACCTTAAACCCATGTCCAAGCAGTCTACCCTGGTGAAAACTTCACAGCAGAAGGAGAGAACAAATTCCTAAAGGTTGTCCTCTGACCTCTACAGGGAGTTGTAGCATATAACCACTCCATACACTTATACAAATGATAGATGAATAATTTTTTGTTTGTTTGTTTTTTGTTTTTTTCGAGACAGGGTTTCTCTGTATATCCCTGGCAGTCCTGGAACTCACTCTGTAGACCACACTGGCCTAGAACTCAGAAATCCACCTGCCTCTGCCTCCCGAGTGCTGGGATCAAAGGCGTGCAGGACCACGCCCGGCTGTGAATAATTTTTTTTTCCCTTGTTCCGGTCAACCCTGCTCGCTCTGCTTGACCCCGCTCGCTCCGGCCAGCCCCACTTGCTCCCGGCCGCCCCTGTACGGCCCCCCCCGCTTGTTCCAGCCAGCCCCACTCACTCCGATCGGCTCCGCTTGCTCCGGTTTGGCCCCGCTCGTTCTGGCCATCCCCGTTCGGCCCCACTCCCTCCGGCCCTGCTAGCTCCGGCGTCCCTGCTTGCTCCGGCCG
>LR749625.1:685987-855789 GCA_902729485.2 Mus minutoides | reverse complement strand
CCTACCCCATTGTTATAAAAGCTCCTGATTTTCGAGCCACGAGGTCGACCCCCCTGTCCCCTGCGTGGGATACGGGTCGTCCCGGAGCTCCGATTAAAAATCCTCATGCTTTTTGCATCAAGATAGGTCTCGTGATTCGTGGGGTGCACGAACAACCCGTGTTTGAAATAGGGGTATTTCTGGTTGGATCTTACAGTATATATAAGTGACCCTGAAAACTCCACCAGAGAACTCCTAAACGTGATAAAAAGCTTCAGTGAAGTAGCTGGATATAAAATAACTCTAACAAATCAATGGCCTTTCTCTATACAAAGGATAAATGGGCTGAGAAAGAAATTAGGGAAACAACACCCTTCACAATAGTCACAAACAATATAAAATATTTTGGTGGGACTCTAAGGAAGTGAAAGATCTGTATGATAAGAACTTCAAGTCTCTGAAGAAAGAAATTGAAGATCTCAGAAGATGGAAAGATCTCCCATGCTCATGGATTGGCAGGATCAATATAGTAAAAATGTCTATCTTGCCTAAAGCAATCTACAGATTCAATGCAATCCCCATCAAAATTCCAACTCAATTCTTCACAGAGTTAGAAAGGATAATTTGCAAGTTCATCTGGAAAAACAAAAAACCTAGGATAGCAAAAACTCTTCTCAACAATAAAAGAACCTCTGGTGGAATCACCATGCCTGACCTCAAGCTGTACTACAGAGCAATTGTAATAAAAACTGCATGGTACTGGTACAGCGACATACAGGTAGATCAATGGAATAGGATTGAAGACCAAGAAATGAATCCACACACCTATGGTCACCTGATCTTTGACAAGGGAGCTAAAACCATCCAGTGGAAAAAAGATAGCATTTTCAACAAATGGTGCTGGCACAACTGGCGGTTATCATGTAGAAGAATGGGAATTGATCTATTCTTATCTCCTTGTACTAAGGTCAAGTCTAAGTGTTAAGGAACTCCACATAAAACCAGAGACACTGGAACTTATCGAGGAGAAAGTGGGGAAAAGCCTCGAAGATATGGGCACTGGGGAAAAATTCCTGAATAGAATTGCAATGGCTTGTGCTGTAAGATCAAGAATTGACAAATGAGACCTCATAAAGTTGCAAAGCTTCTGGAAGGCAAAAGATACTGTCAGTAAGACAAAAAGGCCACCCACAGATTGGGAAAGGATCTTTACCAATCCTAAATAAGATAGGGGAATAATATCCAATATATATAAAGAACTCAAGAAGGTGGACACTAGAAAATCAAATAACCCCATTAAAAAATGGTGCACAGAGCTTAACAAAGAATTCTCGCCCAGAAATCTAGAATACCCAAGATCCAAGTTCCAAAACATAAGAAAAACAAGAAAGACCAACACGTGGATACTTCACTCCTCCCTAGAATAGGGATTAAAATATACATGGAAGGATGTGCAGAGACAAAGCTTGGAGCTAAAATGAAAGGATGGGCCATCCAGAGAGTGAGTGCCCCACCCAGGTGGTCCATCACATAATCAGCCACCAAATGCAGACACGACTGCATACACCAGCAGGACATTGCTGAAAGAACCCTGATATAGCTGTCTCCTGGGAAGCTTTGACAGTTCCTTACAAACGCAGAAGTGGATGCTCACAATCATCTATAGGGCAGTACACAGGGTCCCCAATGTAGGAGCTAGAGAGAGTACCCAAGAGTTGTAGGGGTCTGCAACCCTATAGATGGAACAACAATATGAACTAATCAGAACCCCCAGAGCTCATGTTTCTAGCTGTATATGTATTAGAAGATGGCCTAGTTGGCCATTATTCGGGAAGAAAGGCCCTTAGTCTAGCAATGTTTATAGGCCCCAGAACAGGGGAATGCCAGGGCCAAGTAGCGGGAGAGGGAGGGTAGGGAAGCAGGGTGGGGGAAGGATATAGGGGACTTTTGGATAACACTTGAAATGTAAATGAAGAAACTCTCTAATAATAAATAAAAAAAAAAAGTGGAAAAAAATAAAGAATTCTCAACTGAAGAATACCGAATGGCTGAGAAGCACCTGAAAAATTCTTCAACATCCTTAATCATCAGGGAAATGCAAATCAAAACAACCCTGAGACTCCACCTCACACCAGTCAGAATGGCTAAGATCAAAAATTCAGGTGACAGCAAATGCTGGTATTGATGTAGAGAAAGAGGAACACTACTACATTGTTGGTGGGATTGCAAGCTTGTACAACCACTCTGGAAATCAGTCTAGTGGTTCCTTAGAAAATTGGACATAGTACTACCAGAGGATCCTGCAATACCTCTCCTGGGCATATATCCAGAAGATGTTCCAACTGCTAATAAGAACACATGCTCCACTATGTTCATAGCAGCCTTATTTATAACAGCCAGAAGCTGGAAAGAACCCAGGTGTCCCTCAACAGAGGAATGGATACAGAAAATATGGTACATTTACACAATGGAGTGCTACACAGCTATTAAAAACAATGAATTTATGAAATTTCTAGGCAAATGGATGGATCTGGAGGATATCATCCTGAGTCAGGTAACCCAATCACAAAAGAACTCACATAACATGTACTCACTGATAAGTGGATATTAGCCCAGAATCCTAGATTACCCAAGATACAATTGGCTAAACACATGAAACTCAAGAATAATGAAGATCAAAGTGTGGACACTTCGTCCCTTCTTAGAATTAGGAACAAAGCACACATTGAAGGAGTTACAGAGATCAAGTGTGGAGCTGAAACAAAAGGATGGACCAACCAGTGACTGCTGCAGCCAGGGATCCATCCCATAATCAGCCACCAAATGCAGACACTATTGCATACGCCAGCAAGATATTGCTGAAAGGGCCCTGATATAGCTGTCTCGTGTGAGGCTATACCAGTGCCTAGCAAACACAGAAGTGGATGATCTATTAGATGGAACACAGGGTTCCTAAGGGGGGAGCTGAAGGGGTCTCCAACCCTATAGGTGGAAGAACAACATGAACTAACCAGCACCCCCAGAACTCGTGTCTCTAGTTGCATATGTAGCAGAAGATGGCCTAGTTGGCCATTATTGGGAAGAGAGGCCCCTTGGTCATGCAAACTTTACATGCCCCAGTACAGGGGAACGCCAGGACCAAGATGTGGGAGTGGGTAGGGGAGCAGGGCAGGGGATGAGGGAGGGTATAGGGGACTTTCGGGATAACATTTGAAATGTAAATGAAGAAAATATCTAATAAAAATTGGGGGGAAAGTGGGATTAAACAGCTAATTGTAAGCCCACAAAGCTTTAATCTCAGCACTCAGGAGGCATAGGCAGAGGCAGAGTGATCTCTGAATGTAGCCTAGTCTACATAGTGAGTTCAAGGGCAGTCAGAACTACACAGTGAAACTCTGTCTCAAAAAACAGAAAAAAGACCTCAATAAAATTTGTTATATTGGTACCTGGCTTATCAATATTTTAATTCTACTGTAGAATTTTTTAAAATTTCAAACATTTTTGTAAAATGTGTACAGTGATTCATTTTTGAGACAGTTTCTTGTATTGTACTCTTGCCTGGAACTCACTGTGGGGCCTACATGGCTTTTCACCATGCCTGCCTATAGCTGTAAGCCGCCAGTGGCCTACGTGAACCAGGTTCTCCTGAAAGGCAGGTTGGGGCTGAAAGAGATTAGAGGGCAAGAGAAATAAAGAGGCCAAGACAAAGATCTCTGTTCAAGGCCCCCTAAAGTTTACTGAGACTCTGTGCTTATAAAGAGGGTAGGCCCATCCCCCACCAGTCCATTCTTGGCACCTGGATCCAGCCTGAAGACGTGCAATGTGCAGGATGTGTCTCTGGAGTATCTCAGCAGGCAGCAGGATTTTGGAGAAGTGTAGTGGTAGTTGACATAACAATAGAGCCTACTAAGTCGGAAGGCTACACCACAGGTGATCTCATATTCAGTGGCAGCAAGATCTGAATCAGCAAGCTTCAAGGCTGTGGGAGGCTACACCTGCCACACCCTTAGTGCTCAGGACTGAGTCCAGGGTTTTGTATATGCTAGGCACACACCCAACCAACTGAATTCTCCCGCCAACCTTGTGCCACTTCTCTCTCCTTTTTAAAAAATTTTATTTTATTTATTTTATGTATATGAATATACTATAGGTGGACAGATGGTTGTGAGCCATCATGTGGTTGCTGGGATTTGAACTCACAACCTTCGGAAGAGCAGTCAGTGTTCTTAATCGCTGAGCCATCTCTCCAGTCCCCACTGTTCTCTTAATACACGAAAGAAAGTGTAGCTTTGCAGTGTGTCTTCCTGCTCCAATGGAAAAGTACCCTGAGACTATTGGAACCCAAGAACCACACAGCTCTGAGAGGCAGTATCTTCAGCAAGAGGCACTGCAGCTCCCAGGGAGGGGATCCCAAGCGGAGCTCAGGAGCTCAGGAGCCTCACCTCTGCTCCTTCACTGCTTCTTGGCTTCTTCCAATGAGAAAGTCACACCAGGCAGCAAACCTCATGAAAGAGATTTACTGAAAAGTCAGATCCAGGAGGAAGAGGGGTGAATCCAGGGTTGGCTGCCTCTGCTCCCCTGAGTGGACAGCAGGGAACTGGGCACAGGGCAAGTCTTAGAGAGGATGTCTTAGGAGGCTGAACTTTTCAGGGCAGAGATTTCCAGAATGAGGGATTGATGGGATGTCCTATTCAGGAATTGGAGTGGGGGACGGGGGGGGGGGGGGGGCTTCTGTTCAATGATTGGTGGGACTTTCTGGGTAAAGTGCCATTGGCAAAAATTTGCCTGGTTCTTCTTCCCAGCCCCTTGCTCCCAGGAATGAAACTCAGACTCCAAATATATTTACAAATACCTTGGCCATATAGCTAGGCTCCTCCCTGACTAGCTATAACTTAAAATGTCTCATTTATTTTAGCTATATTCTGCCACATGCTGGTTACCTGTGCTATTGTGGCTGTCTCAGCACACTTCCTGGTGAATCTCCCACCTGGCTTTCTCCCAGAATCCTTTCTCTCTACTGGACTCCCACCTCTCTTTCTCTGTCAAAAGTAAGAGGTTTATTTTCTAGTGTCAACCTCAATCAGTCCCTCGAGGCAAGTGATGAGAAGGCGACCCTGAATGACTATATCAAGCAGTCTTTATACTTCTTAGGGGCACAGGTTATATCAGCAAGGTTACAGTTCAAACTTATTGGCAAGCCAGGCATGGTGGCACATGCCTTTAATCCCAGCACTCAGGAGGCAGAGGCAGGCAGATTTCTGAGTTCAAGGCCAGCCAGGTCTACAGAGTGAGTTCCAGGACAGCCAGAGCTATACAGAGAAACCCTATCTTGAAAAAAAAACCCAAAAACAAACAACAACAACAACAAAAAACTTTATTGGCTAAACATATTGACCTTTAAATCTACTGGATAGCAAGCATGACATGAATTTGAACTCTACCTGAGACTTTCCAGAGGGTCAGGTGACTATTAGTACATTTTGAGAATTTTTTTACTCAAGAATGTTCCTGTGGATGGAGAATGAAGCTTGGCCCAGCCTTGACCCCAGGCAGGAGGGGGAAGCTGTAAGAAGGGTGTGGGACTGGGAAACTCCTTAGGGTCCCTCAGCTGCAGTGTTTGCCTAGTCCACAGAAGACCCAATACATCAGAAATGTCAAACACTCAAGGGTGTTCTGTCTACCTATAAAAACCACAAATTCCCACTGCAGTAAGAAAACAAGAAACTCTGGGGAGAAGAAGCCTGGCCATGCTTGATTTAACAAATCATGTAAGTGGTTGTAAAGTATCCTCAAGTTTGAGGCCCTCTGAATTGGACTCCGTTCTTGCTGATTACTGGGCATCATAGATTTTCTTAGGGCTAAAACAAAACAAAGGGCAAGAGAATATTCATATACAAGTTAATTCCAGGCTGGATGCTGCCTTTAAGGAGTGGACAAATTTCATTTTATGGGCTAAACCAGCCTGTAGCCTGCTTTTGTAAATAAAGTTTTATTGTAACACAGGCTTACTCATTTGTGTATGGTCTATGTCTTTGTCCTGAAAAGATCCTGAGAAAAATGTAACAGGTCACAAAGACCTTGAAACTGGGAAGAGAGATTTCACTATTAGCAGAAAGTCTTTACATAGCTGAGTATAGTAGCCTGAATCTGTGTGTATGCCCATATTGTTCTTTGAATTCATATATTTGCCAACTGATACAGCTCACTGCCAAGTATTTGTGGTTTAGTTGCTGGATTGAGATTGAAAATTTTCACTTTGCATCTGTGCATCTGAGCATGACATCTTCCTTGTACCCATTTCTCCTTTAGAAATCATCCTAAGACAGCTCACTGCCAAGTGTGTGTGGTTTAGTTGCTGGACTGAGATTGAAAAGTTTTACTCCTGCACCTGTGCACCTGAACATGAAAATCTTCTGTGTACCCATTTCTTCTGTAGAAAGAATGGATATTGTTAGATCAGGAAAATCCTCTACTTCCTCCTTCTCCCTTTCCCCTTGAGGGCCCATAAATATCAGGTCCTCTTTTCCCTTGGGGTCTACTTCTCTATCCATTTCTGGGATATGCGTTGTCCCCAAAGCTCTGGCTTTCCCCTGAATAAAGCCTCATGTGATTTACATCAAGACCATTTCTTGTGAGTGATTTGGAGTGTCGCCTTTCCTGAGTCAGAAAGTGAGAGTCCTTACATTCTGGGCCTTTCAGTCCTACAGCATCAGTATTAAAACCTAAGACCCACAAAAGCCTGGGTTTGCCATCTGGCTGTGGCAGTTTGAATAAGAATGGCCCCAGCCCCCCCCAAAAGCTGGGGGTGGTGGCGCATGCCTTTAATCCCAGCACTCGGGAGGCAGAGGCAGGCGGATTTCTAAGTTTGAGGCCAGCCAGGTCTACAGAGTGAGTTCCAGGACATCCAGGGCTACACAGAGAAACCCTGTCTCGACCCCCCCTCAAAATAAGAATGTCCCCGCAGCTACCTGTATCTGAATGCTTAACCATCAGGGAGTGACCTTAAAAGGGACTAGGAAGTGTGGCCTGTTGGAGGAAGTGTGTCACTGGGGGTTGGGCTTTGGGGTCCCAGAGTCTCTGCCCTCCTGTTGCCTGTGGATCCAGCACCAGGTCCCCCTGAATGCCACCATGCTGCCCATGATGAGGATAATGGACTAAAGCTCTGAAACTGTAAGCAAGCCTCAATTCAATGCTTTCTTTTGAAAGGAGTAAGTAAGGTCACAGTGCCTCCTCACAGCAACAGGACACTGACTAAGTCACTGGTCTTTACGGAAACAATTTGTTGGCCCGTACAGTCTGCTCTTAACTCCTTGTTTTGGAAGTCACCATAGTTCCACCAATCTCTCAGCACAAGGATCCCGGTTAAACTGTGTTTAGCTTCTGGAGTGCCCTGAAGGCCTAGACTCCTAGGAGATGGAGCTTTGGGTAAAAGGTAGACTCTGTGTGAGCAGGCTCTAGTGACCCCAACCCTTTCCTGCCCTGTTCTTTACTTCATGGCTACCACTGTATTTTCTCTGTCTAACCTCAGGCCTGAGACAACAAAGCCAACTGACCATGCGGTTTGGTTTCAGACCCCAGGACAAGGGGCTAGGGTGCATATTTTTCTTTTCTCTTTTCTTTTCTTTTCTTTTCTTTTCTTTTCTTTTCTTTTCTTTTCTTTTCTTTTCTTTTCTTTTCTTTCTTTTCTTTCTTTCTTTCTTTCTTTCTTTCTTTCTTTCTTTCTTTCTTTCTTTTTTTTCTGAGACAAGGTTTCTCTCTGTAGCCCTGGCTGACCTGGAACTCACTCTGTAGACCAGGCTGGCCTCAAACTCAGAAATCTGCCTGCCTCTGCCTCCCAAGTGCTGGGATTAAAGGCATGTGCCCCCACTGCCCAGCTAGGGTGCATATTTTACACACCAAAGCAGACCTGTCTTCCAGGTTCTCCCAGCATCCCTAGTCCCTACCTGGCCTCTTCTGCCCCCAACCCTGAACTTTCTAGCCCAGGGGCTGGGCTGCCCTTCCCCCAGAGACTTCCATATATAATCCAGATGCTTTTGGTCTCTCTCTGCTCTCTCTCCCTAACCCTCTCTCTCTTCTTTTTTTCTCTCTCTTCTTTCTCTCCTATCTCTCCCTTCCCATAGTGACTTCTGATCTCCTTCCTTGGGGCCAGTGAACTTGCCTGAGGGCAGCTTCTTTATAAACCTCTGTGTGTGTGTGTACACATATATGTACATATCACATATATACACATATATGTATATATCACATATATTACATATATAATTATATACACACATATTATATATATATATATAATTTAAAAATCTGGCTTGAATTGACTCATTTCACTGGTGGAGAAATGACTCATCACATGGATTAAAGCCTATGAAACCAAGCCGGGCGTGGTGGCGCACACCTTTAATCCCAGCACTCAGGAGGCAGAGGCAGGTGGATTTCTGAGTCTGAGGCCAGCCTGGTCTACAAAGTGAGTTCCAGGTCAGCCAGAGCTATACAGAGAAACCCTGTCTTGAAAAACAAAACAAAACAAAACAAAACAAAACAAAACAAAACAAAACAAAACAAAATCTTTAGGCTGGAGCAAGCAGGAACTGAGCGAGCATAGTTGACCAGGGCAAGCAGGGCCGACTGGAACAACCAGAGGTCCTAAAAATTCAATTTCCAACAACCACATGAAGGCTCTGTACAGCTACAGTGTACTCATATAAACTTTTTTTTTAAGAGTTCTTACATCTTGATCCACAGGCAGCAGGAGAAACTGAAACACCCTGGCCAGACTTGAGCTTTTAAGATCACCTCCACTCTGACTCAGGCCACACCTACTACAACAAAACCACACTTCAGAGAGAGAGAGAGAGAGAGAGAAAGAGAGAGAGAGAGAGAGAGAGAGAGAGAGAGAATTCTCAAGTTGATTTTAACTTTTGTTTGAAAATGTAGTTAACCTAGAAGAGCCTGAACAAAGAAGAATGGATGGGGTGGGCTCATTCCACTTAGGTCTTCTCTCTCTCCCTCCCTCCCTCCCTTCCTCCCTCCTTCCCTCCCTCCCTCCCTCTTCCTTCCTTCCTTTCTTCTCGGAGACAGGGTTTCTCTGTGTAACAGTCCTGGTTGCCCTGGAACTCACTCTATAGACCAGGCTGGTCTCAAACTCATAGACACCCACCTGCAGCCAGCCTTGAGTCTTACTGTGAACTAAAGTTACGTTTAAGTGTGTTCATGATTTAATATGGACAACCAGAATAGATAGCCTAAAGACTGTCCCATGCATGTAGGATCAAGAGGCTTCTAAGTCGGCAGACAATTACATGGAGAAATTAAAGGAAACTGTTCTGAGCACACAGTGCTGTCCACCAGGATTGCTGTGTTCTGAGCACACAGTGCTGTCCACCAGGATTGCTGTGTTCTGGGCACACAGTGCTGTCCACCAGGATTGCTGTGTTCTGAGCACACAGTGCTGTCCACCAGGATTGCTGTGTTCTGGTTAGTTTTTTTATGTTACCTTGACACTAGCTAGTGCCATCTGAGAGGAGGGAACCTCAACCGAGATCAGGCAACCCATAGAGTGTTTTTATCTTGAGTATCATCTGCAGTCATTTAGGACTATGTGATTTACTGCAGTTACATATTTCATTGTAAACATGTCAATTTGTCATAAGTTGTCGCTTAGATCTTCCTGATGTGGTTTATATTTTATATTTATGTATCCCCTTACTACGGTCACTCAAAAGGAGTTATCAGCTGGGTATGGTGACTCATGTTTATAACTTCAGAACTTGGTGGGGGGGGGGGGGTTGAGGCCAGCCTAGGCTACAGTGTTAGTTCTAGACCATGTAGGGGTATATATGCAGACACTGTCACAAACACTAACAAACAAAAGAGGGATTGAAGCAATGGAAATGATAGAGGTAGAACACTCAGTGTCCATAGCGGTTCGGGTCTTCCCAGCATTTACAGCGAATTTTTGTTTGCTTTAACAATTACTGCAATCCCGCTGACGATTCACAGAGATACCTGGGAGGAAAGCCTGAGACCAGGCCCAGGGCCTGTCGGGAAACTCAGGTGGACAAGAACCAAGGGCTTAAACAAACAAACAAACAAACAAACAAAACAAACAAACCAAGGGCTTTGTGTATGAGAAGGTGAACAACCGCCCATAATACAGGAAGGGAGGTCCGACCTTAATCCTGCCTTCTTATCTCCGAGAAACTGCTGATATTTAAGCCACAGCAGTAGAAGAGGCAAAGATAATTGGACAGTGTGCACCTGCCTCTGTCTGCTCGTACATTACAGGCGGTGAGTTCAGTCCTTTGAAACGAATCCTATTGTCAGTTGTGGGAAGCTAAGGATCCCCTCTGGGTAAATTGAGGGGACCCTCTCTGAGCATTGTAGCCCAGTTAGATCAAAATTAGGGGAGCAGAAGCCCTTACACTGGGCAGCCTCAGTGAGGATGGTGTCTACCGGAAAGGGTAGCAAGCTGATTCAGGAAATGAAGATAAAATGACCTGCTCAACCGCTGAAAACTATCAACTCAACTATCGTCCTAATGGCTCACTGCCGCCACCTCCTGGAGATGTAGGGACTTAGCCGTGCTGTTCGATTAGGGTTTTTTGTTTTGTTTTGTTTTTAAAATAAATCCCATGCCATTCTCATAACTGGCAATTAATATTTGACACAAACAATAACATTTATCATGTTAAAATATTATATCTGGTGGCTAAAATACTACTTTTTTGTGTTTGTTTGTTTTTCGAGACAGGGTTTCTCTGTGTTGTCCTGGCTGTCCTGGAACTCATTTTGTAGACCATGCTGGCCTCGAACACAGAAATCTGCCTGCCTCTGTCTCCCAAGTGCTGGAATTAAAGGCGTGTGCCACCATACCTCGCTACTACATTCTTTTTTATTTCATTTTTTAAGAAAAACAGTTAACTACCCAAGTCCCAGTCTGCTTCCTCAATGTCTGCAGTTTAATACGATTTTTTTTTATATAAGATAAATTTCAAGGAAAAAAGAGCAGTCTTTCCACTTACCAGAAACCAGTTATTATAATGTACACTGCAGGTGTTCTATTTGGTGTTGCTTTTTAAAATTTGTTTTGATAAGTTCTTACTCTGTAGCCCAGAAGGGATTCAAACTCTACGTTCTCCTTCCTCAACCTCCTGAATGCTGGATTACAGATCTGTGTCACCGTTCCCAGCAGAAAACAAAATCTGGTTGTCGGCTTTGAGTGTGTGTGTGAGTGCGTGTGTACACACAGGCATGTTTCAGTGCTGTGTGCATGCTTATGTATACATGTCCACGCATGTGCATGCATATGCACATAAAGACCCAAAGCTGATGTCAATATCTCCTCTACTATTATTCTCCACTGTTTTTACTGAGGCCGGGGTTCAGCTTCCTCTAGGCAAGAGCGGGCTTTATCCACTGAGCATCTGCCCAACCCTGTTTCCTTTATTTGTAACAGTATAGTTCAGACTGGCATCAAACTAACTGTGTGGGCCAAGGATAAGCTCAAATTTTTGATTTTCCAGCCTCCACCATGCCCAGCTGTATATCTATATCTATATCTATATCTATATATTAAAAATAAACCATTTATAATGATACTATGAAATAACAAAGATCTAACAATCCAAAGAAAATGTATGAGCCTTCAAGACAGGAAACTAAAGTTCTGTGAGCTGAGAGAGGAATTAAAGAGCATTTCAATAAACGAACTGAAATGCTACTTCTGTGAACCAAGAAGATACAGGATTATGAATGTGTCAGCCTTTCTCAAGTTTGTTTCAAGATTCACTGTCAACAAATACTGCATTTTTATTGAAGCAGCGATACAGAAAAGAAAAAAGGATGTTATTGTTCTCTGAGCATTAACCTCGAGAGGCAAACTCAGTCAGATGAAGGTCATTTAGCAAAGTCATTGGATTGTCAGAGCCACTTGATGTGTGTGACTGGCTTGGCACGCACATCCAACAACCTGTAACTGCAGCGCCAGGATGATCTCATGTGTACAGCCTTCCCAAGCACTGCATGTACATGCACATGCACATATCCCCCCACCCCCACCCCCAGACACACAGCTAAAAGTAAAAAGGACAAATCTTTTAAAAAGTATGTCAAGGTGCTGAAGAGGTGACTCGGAGGTTAAGAGCATTGGCTGCTTTTCTAGAAGACCTGGTTTTGTTCCCAACACCTACATGACAGCACACAACCGCCTGTAACTCCAGTTCCAGGAGATTTTTTGTTTTGTTTTGTTTTGTTTTTCCAGACAGGGTTTCTCTGTGTAGCACTGGCTGTCCTAGAACTCACTTTGTAGGCCAGGCCGGCCTCTAACTCAGAAATCCACCTGCCAACCAACTCACCTTCCAGAACTGCTAAGAAATATTCTCACTCATGTTGGACCTGGCTTTCGGTGTTTAGGGATTTGTCAGGAACTATTTAAAACTGTTGCCCACCAAATAGCATGGAGTTAGTCTTTGAAAAAACATATGCATTGGAGGTGTGTTGACAATGCTTAGGATCCCAGTGCTCAGGAGGCTGAGGCAAAAGGATCGTGGGTATGAGTCTAGCCTGGCCCACAGAGCAAGTTCCAAGGAAACCCAGCTCTAATTATGATACCCTATTTCATAAAACAATACAAAATTTAAAACAGATAGAAAAGAGTGGGCCGGGCGTGGTGGCTCACGCCTTTAATCCCAGCACTTGGGAGGCAGAGGCAGGCGGATTTTTGAGTTCGAGGCCAGCCTGGTCTACAGAGTGAGTTCCAGGATAGCCAGGGCTACACAGAGAAACCCTGTCTCACACCACACCCCCCCCCAAAAAAAAAGAAAAGAGTGCCTAGGAAACCACAGACCATACAGAGACAAACACTTCACACACGCACTACTCACACACCACACACACACAGACCATACACAGACATACACTTCACACACATACACCATACCACACCACACACATACACCATACCACACCACACACACAGATCATACACATAGACATACACTCCACATACACACACACACACACACACACACACACACACACACACCACACATACACAGACCATACAGAGACATATACTCCACACACACACTCCACACACAGACCATACACACACATACACTCCACACATACACACAGCACACACAGACCATGCACATACACACTACACACATACACACACTACACACAGACCATACACAGACATACACTCCACACACACATATACACTCCATATACACATGCACACACATACATACACACCACACAGACCATACACATACACTTCACACACACAGAGATATACATACTATATACATAGACACACATACCCACACACAACACAGACACACATATACACATTGCACATATACACACCATACACACATAGTTGTGTCGTCATGAAAGGTTAGAGGTTTGACTGCTTTTTATTTAAGATAAAAGCTTGCACAACACAATATATTAATATTCTCCTCTTTCTCACCTGTTCTCTGTGATGTATTTCCTCGAGGAAAAAGCCTAGTATAGAAAAGTCACGATGAGAACATGTAGAGGACTCAAGGATAATGCCTGTGTTCAGTAAATAACTGGTGTTAAAATTTGGGTTACAAAGTATTTCTCTCCTCACTGTGTTTCCTCCCATCTTGTCCTGTGTTCTTGAGAAGAATTAGGCCTCAGAGGGAGGGAGGGAGGGGGGTCTGGAAGTGAGGGGGGTCTGGAAGTGGGGCGGAGGAGGGCCGTGAACAGTGGAGGCCAGGAATTCACTGCTGTGAGACCTTCCAGCCAGCAGAGCTGCCATGTTAACACCAGAATGACTGGAACTTTCTGGAATAAGAAGAGCTCTCTCTCCTCAAGGGGAGCATGCTCGGTTTGCTTTGGCTCCTAGCTTACCAGGCACTTACATTAGATGAAAATCTTCTAAATTTACTGTTTTAAGCTCACTGGCTCTAGGGTGTAGAAGAAACACTTTCAATCTGGAGTCATCGTGGGCTTTATATTTCTATTCCGAATATCTTAGGGTTTCTATTATTATGACGAAACACCATGACCAAAGCAACCTGGGGAAGAAAGGGTTTATTTGGCTTATATTTCTATAGCACTGTTCATCGTTAAAGGAGGTAAGGACAGGAACTCAGACAAGGCAGGATCCTGGAGGCAGGAGCTGATGCAGAGGCTGTGCAGGGTGCTGCTTACTGGTTTGTTCCTCATGGTCTGTTCAGCCTGCTTTCTGTAGCATCCAGAGCCACCAGCCTAGGGATGGGGTAGGGTAAAAGGGCCAAGTGGGGGGGGGGACCCTGACTTGATCCCAAGACCAGGCCAAGAAACAAGAGCCCACCAATCCCTGAGCATAAAAGCCCATCCCTGAGCACACACACACACACACACACACACACACACACACCCTCACGGATCCCTGAACAGGAAATCCCACCAATCCCTGAGCTCACTCAAGATCAGGAACTGAAATCCCACCAATTCTCACCCTGGAAATCTCCAGCCTGAAAAGCCCCGCCCCCGCCCGCCCCCGCCCCCGCCCCCGCCCGCCCCCGCCCCGCCCCGGCCCCAAGAAACCATCTATAAACCCTGAGTTCTGCTCAGTACTTGGTTGCTCCTCTCCCCAGTATTGGCAGTCTTCTGGGTCTTTTCCTCCCAATAAATCTCTGTGTGAGGTTTGTTGTGTGGTAGGACTGTGGTATTCCTTGACTCCCTACTGCCAGGATACCTCTCCAAGGAGAGCTATAATACTTTTTGCTTGAGAAACCTCCTCCTGTTGGAAGAGCTGAAACACTTCTGTAGGGGAAACCTTTCCCTTCAAAGCTACTACAGATGAAACCTTCCATAGTGGGCTGGACACTCCCCCATTGATCACTAATTAAGAACATATTGTACAGCTGAATCTTATGGAGCCTCTCAATTGAGGCTCTCTTATCTCTGTTGACTCTAGCTGTGTCAAGTTGACATAGAACCAGCCAGTACACCTGAACAGCTCTGTAGGGCCCTGACAAAGGAAACGGGTAATCCCTGGTACCTACCACACACAAGGATTCTAAAGCTGGCTCTGGCTGGGGTCTGTTGTGACACTCCAGGTGCCTAACATTTCTGAGCTGTAGTTTCACTTAAAAATGGTGAGTGACGGGGCTGGTGAGATGGCTCAGTGGTTAAGAGCGCCGACTGTTCTTCCAAAGATCCAGAGTTCAAATCCCAGCAACCACATGGTGGCTCATAACCATCCGTAACGAACAAAATCTGATGCCCTCTTCTGGAGTATCTGAGGACAGCTACAGTGTACTTACATATAATAAATAAATAATTAAATAAATCTTAAAAAAAAAAAGGTAAGTGACTCTCCTAAAGCCTACCTTAAAATGGTGAAAATTCACTGAGAAATGAGAAAGATAAAGAAGGGCTTATGGGGTGGGTTTACATTAAAATTTCCCATTCAGTAAGATATTTATATGTATGAAATGAGTCCTAACCTTTGAGGCCTGCTCTCTTTCCAATTTTATTGTAATTTTTCCTTTTGGCAAAGCTAAGAGCAGGTAGGAGTTAAACAGAGATTCTTTGTGCTCGGCAAATGTCTGTAATCCTGGAAACTGGGTGCTTAACACCGAAAGATTCTGAGTTTGGTAGCAATCTGGGCAACATAGCCAGGACCCATCTCAACAAACAAACAAAACAAATGAAACAAAACTGGAAAAAAAAAATGTCATCTTTATAAGTAAACTTACAGAGTTAGGGTTAAAAAAAGAAAAAAGATAGACACGACCTTTATGTAAAGTTTTGTTGTAATTTCATGATAATTAAGTTTATCACTAATACTATACTTCTGGTGCTATTTGCCATTACATTTTTTGTGAAAAGTTTTTTCATATATATAGCAATACCTCAATGGACATTGGAGCTCAAAATTATATTATTTAGTGTGTGTATGAGTGTGTGTACCTGTGCAAATAATGTGGAAGCAAAGGAGGTCAGAGGGTAAGGCGAGGGAGTTGGTTCATTCCTTATGCCGGGTAGGTCTCAGGGATTGAACTCGGGTTGTCTTCAGGCTTGGCATCTGTCAGCACGCTCTGGCTGTCATGGTGGCCCCATCATGAATAAGGCTTTGTTTGTTTGCTTTTGTTGTTGCTCTGTTTATTTGTTCTTAATACATCTCATGAATCACAAGGGAGAAAATAGGGGCCAGACTAGGCATGTTGGGAGACACTGCTTGGGGTCCCATTAAAGGGCCATGCTTTCTATAAAGGTGATTTCTGTTCTTAAGCATCTTTGCTGTTTATAGGAGACAGAAATACGCCACAATGTAAAATATAAGCATAAAAATTTAAATTAGTGTAATGGCTTATTTCTTTAACCTAGGAAGTTGATGCAGGTGGATTGCTATGAGTTAGAGCTACATCCCATGTGGTGTCTAATTAGTCCCAGTGGGTTTGGGTGACGCCTGCCAGGTCTGTAGATGGTTCTCAGTCTTAAGAGAATTGCTCTGGGTGAGGTGGTGACCGCGGGGCGGCGGCGGCGGCAGCAGTGGCGGCGGAGGCTGCTGCTGCGAGCCTGAAATGCTCCATCCCTGCAGAGATTGCTTCTTTTCAAATAGAGAATGCTCGCAAAAGGAGAAACCACTGTCTGAAATCTGCATCTCACAGCAAGGTCCACAGCATTCAGCGTCTAAGGAACACTGGGAAAGGGAGAAAGAGAGAAGGAAAGGAGAGAGCGAGAGCGAGAGCGAGAGCGAGAGCGAGAGCGAGAGCGAGAGCGAGAGCGAGAGCGAGAGGAAACTAAAAGGGCCTGAGGCTTTTGCAGTGTCTGCCTCTGTCTGCTGGGCCTCTCTCGAAGTTTGCACAGTCATATCCCCTGGGTGGTTTGAATTCCAGATAAATTGAGGAGCTATGTCTCCATGGTAACCATGGTAACAGTAGGGAGAAGAAGATGGGAAAACAAGCTGATATTTATAGCCCATGACCGCTGATGTTGTGCTGGCTTCAGTCGTTAAGCTAAGGCAGGGCTAGCGTAGGGCCTGACATCCAGCTCTCCTGGTGCTTCAGTTTTTATACATTCTCCCTTCAGCATGGGTAGTGTTAGTTACGGCGCTTTGCCGCCCTGTCCTTCAGCTGTGTCTGGTAAAAGAAACACAGATTCCAGAGCCAGCTCCAGCGCTGACCTCACGTGGTTATCTAAAGTCCTCAGTTTCTTCATCTCTGAATAATGCCTACCTTTACCAGGTTTTGGGAGGATTCAATCAAGGTCCCCGAGGCTTGCCCAGGGTACGCTCTAGACAGAGGTGACCATTGTTATGCATATTGCTGCTGAACCGTAGTTGTTCTTGTTTTGATTGACAGAAAATGACCTGGAGATGTGCATCAGGACAAAGGGTAGGCATGGCGGCACACACCTGCAAACTAGCACCCAGGAGGCAAGGGCAGGTCATCTGGGCTCCGCAAACTGTCTCAGAACCTCTCTCAGTTACTGCCCTTCCACTCCCACCCTCAGCCCCCCACCCTCAGCCTCCCCAAAGAGAAAGAAAGAGATTTTTAGCAGAGTTTAGTGTTATCGATGTGTTTTATATCTAGAGTTAGATGCCTTTTGGATTATATGGCTTTAAGAGACACAATAAAGGCTCTTGTTTTCACTGCCTTACTGTACTGATGAATGTTTTTAAATATCTTGTCAGGTTGCCATGCCTTTTCTATTTTATTGTTATTTGCAGGCTGTCAGACAGGCAGATCTCAGGCTGGAGAGTCACAGCACACCCCCACAAAAGGCCCTGCAAGCTCAGCCTGTTTGCTTTGTTATGGCAACCCTGTCACTTCCATCTGGAGAGTGAGTAATGATGTCATTATCCACGGGCCAGGATGGTGGGGAGTTGCATTGTCAGAGATGGAGGTAGGGAGAGGGGCCCGTCAGCATCCGGCACTCAGCCCGCCTTTGACAAGAAAAGAACTGAAGAGCGTTATCTCTGTGATTTTAGGAACGAATGCCCCAAGAGATTTCAGCTGCAGTAGTCCCTCCTATTGCTTACTGAGGCCACAAATGGCTCTCACGGTCTGGTGCTTCTTTTAGGTCTTGGGGACAAAGTGTATCATGGTCTGGACAGAGATCTGCTGACTAGAGAGATGGACAGATCAGAGCTGTGGGAACCAGGCAGGGGCTCTGGAGGCTTGAAGATCTAATCCATGTCCAGAGGCCCTTTGAAGAGTAACTGGGTTCTATTAATGTTTATCCCAAGGGACAGGCATAACTGGGGCTCACTTCTGGCACTCCAGGTGAATATGGTCACTATTAGAGGCAGAGCTAATCACTAATCACAGCTAAAACTTGGGTCAAAGTAACAGGTAAGGATCTTTATGTCACTTCTACACATCAGCCCTGGTGCTGGCCTTACACACACACACAGAGGCTGGACTTTAAGGATCTCTTGGGATGATTGCTCAGTCATCCTTCACACCACACTAAATCAATGTTTCCAGAAAAGCAGTCGAGAAATGTGTCCTGCAGAATCCCAGGTCTGGCTTTCTTTTAGTTTTGCCGACTGTCCATCACTTAACTCCACAACTGTGGCGCATAGTTAATGCCCTGGACCCAGCTCTGACCTTCCGCACCCCTCTGGCATCTTCGGTTAAGGCAAGTCTTCATAGGGAGGGAAAGCCATTGCTAAATAAAGCCAGAACATGACTTGCTCCGCCTGCCCTCCCCTCAGTGAGTGCCCCAGAATCCACTTGCTACTCCAGCTTCCTCCAAGGCTGACTGAGGCAGGATCATCCCTGGTGTCACAGGACAAGTGGGTGGAGGGTGTCAGGAAATGCCTCAACTATCCTGAAAAGACAAGTACCTGCAATTTCCGGGAGAGCCCAAGGGAAGGTAAAATACCACGGTACAAGGGCTCCTTTCTGCTTAGCTCACCTGGTATTAAGTGCGCAATGGGCATCTCAGTAAAAATGCTTCTGCCATTCAGGGTACTGGTAGAAACATCGCCAACAGTGACATTCCTGCCCACCTAGTTTTCCTGCTAATCCCTTCTCAAGGCCATCTTTCTCATGCATCTCAAAATTGTATCATTTATTGAACAATTATTAATGTGCTTAAGACTTTATCATTCGTGGCTGGAGAAATGGCTCAGCGGTTAAGAGCACTGACTGTTCTTCCAGAGGTCCTGAGTTCAAATTCCAGTGACCACGAGGTGGCTCACAACCATCTGTAATGGGATCTGATGCTCTCTTCTGGCTTGTGGACATATATGCATCAAACCACTCATACATTAAAAAAAAATGAACCAAACACCAATTAGATGAGTAAGTCTTTCAAAAGGGCTGGAGAGATGGCTCAGCAGTTAAGAGCAGCGACTGCTCTTCTGAATGTCCTGATTTCAAATCCTAGCAACCACACGGTGGCTCACAACCACCATGTTGTTAGTGAGATCTGACACCCTCTTCTGGTGTATCTGAAGACAGCTACAGTGTACTTACATAACAATAAATAAATCTTTGGGCCAGAGCGAGTGGAGGTCCCAAGTTCAAATCGTAGCAACTACAGGGTGGCTCACAACCATCTGTAGCTACGGTGTACTCGTATACATAAAATATATCTTTTTAAAAGTCTTTCAATGGGCTGGTGAGATGGCTCAGCGGGTAAGAGCACCCGACTGCTCTTCCGAAGGTGATAAGTTCAAATCCCAGCATCCACATGGTGGCTCACAACCATCTGTAACGAGATCTGGCGCCCTCTTCTGGGGTGTCTGAAGACAGCTACAGTGTACTTACATATAATAAATAAAATAAATCTTAAAAAAAAAAGTCTTTCAAAACCTTGCATCAAGGTGAAAGGGGAAGAGGTGGATCGCGGGGTGCTGGAGACTGAGAAGGTGTATCCCCCCCAAGTTCTCTGATGAAGCCAAGTCCATCTGCAACATGCTGCTCACCAAAGACTTGAAGCAGAGGCTGGGCTGCCAGGGGGAGGGGGCTGCCGGGGTCAAGAGCCACCCCTTCTTCAGGACCATGAACTTTAAGCGCCTGGAGGCTGGGATGTTGGATACCCCTTTCGTTCCAGATTCCCGGGCTGTGTACTGCAAGGATGTGCTGGACATCAAGCAGTTCTCCACTGTGAAAGTGTCAACCTGGACCATACGGACGATGATGTCTACTCAAAGTTCTCCACAGGCTGTGACAATCCATGGCAAGATGAGATGATAGAAACAGAATGTTTCAAGGAGCTGAATGTATTCTGACCTAACGGTGCCCTCTCACCAGACCTGAACAGAAGTCAGCATCCAGAACCACTAAAGAAAGAGCTGATCCACAGACTCTTCAGGCATCAGCATCAAAGCAATTCCAAGAGTTCACCTACTCCTAAGACCAGTTGTAACCACCACATAAATTCAAACCACATCGATTCAAACACCACTGGAAGCAGCTAGTTTCAGCTCTGGTCTTGAAGTCAAAAGTGGAACCAGCTCAGAGCCTACTTGGAAGCAAAACTTGTAGCCAGGGGAGCTTCCACTGTGGTTCAGTGGCCAGCAAAGCTACACTGGGAACTAGGATAGGATACTGTTCCCCCAATAACAAGCCTCCAAGTTTCTCAAAGAAATTTCCACTTAGGTCTGTTTTCCAAGGTGGCCCCAAGCTGGGGTGGACTAGAATTTTCCTTGTTGAACATTGCAATAGAAACCTAATGGGATATGACAGCTTGCACGGATTTTAATAGCATCCTAACTAGAACTGAATTTTGTCTTTATTTTTAAAGGAAAGTTTTGTAAATTTCTCTATTGTCTCTGTTTACATTTTGTATATTTGTATTTAAATGAAAGTCAGACTTTGAGGGTGTATATTTTCTGTGTAGCCACTGTTAAGCCATGTGTTTTAGGACATTTTAGATTGGTGGGGGTGGGGTTACAAAAATGTGACTCTATCTAAACTTCCAGAGCCTCAAAAGAGATAATGTTTTTATTAAATCAAAAAAATAAAAGTTGAAATTATAAACTTAGAATGTGAGCTGGGTGTGGTAACACACTGTATTGCCAGGCTCGGGAGGCTGAGGCAGGAAGACAGTAGGTTTGAGGTGAGTCTGGGTTACAGTATGATACCCCATTTCAAACAACAGCACCCCCCCCCACCATTAAACCATAAAAATGTTGTCATACTTAAACACATGTAATTTAACTTTTATCTTGTCCCAAGAGTTCCTTAGTGATATGAAATATCAAATTATCACCCATGTCAACATCAGTGATGTTTAGTATAGGAATACTATAGATTTTTCCTCCGTGAATGCAGCTTGAAGGGGAAGCAGTTGCCAAGGAAAATTTAAGAGTCAAGATGCTTTAAATGAAGTCTAAGAATCTAGCAGATGTGGTGAGCTAATGATTTAATCAGAAGCTCACAACCCTCCTCCAACCTCCACTTAGGGGTAAGATGCTGCTGCCCACTTCAACCAGGGTACTTAATTCACTGGGTCTTCTGGTCAGCGGGTGGATGGATTGTGTACACAGAGGGGACCCGATCCAGCTCCCATAGTAATGGATCCATGTGAGAAATTCAGTTTGTATCCAGTAGTGGGGAAATGCCAGAGAAATATAAAGGTTTCCCTGCTGTGGTAGCTAGAGGCTCCTTTTGAAGAATGACCAAACTAGTCTACACACTGTGCAGTGGTATAGACTAGAATCTATTCTGTGCTGAGGGCCACATTTGATCCCCAAGCACCCCACCTAAACGTCGTACCCTACTGAAGGCTTCCTGGGGGTAAGTGACCACAGTCTCCAAGGGCTGAACAGAAAAGCAAGCCGGTCACTGTATAGCCCAAACTCACTGTCTGGCAATGTGGCTCTTAACAAAATGTAATAAAATATCTACATCACCTTCAATTAAAACTTGGTTACTTAGAAAGGTTTTAGTTGTTAATGAGCATATCAGCTCCAATATATAAACATAAAAAGACAACTTAGCCAAAGTACAATGTTGATTTTGAATTTTAAGTAAATCCATTCCATATACAAGAATTCCCACATACTTGAAAAATGGCACTGAAGTTAAGTGGAAAGTAACCTGAAGACTCAGAAATCAATCATAGGGCAGAGGTGTAGTTTAGAGGCTGAAAGATTAGCCTCATGACTGAAAGAGGCCCTCTGTCCAGACAGGATGGATGTGTGCCTGTGTGTATTTACCTGAATGAAGTCAAACCACAGGAACCCTAAGGTAAAACTATGTCAAACATTTTATTTGTATTTTATGTTTGGTAGGTTTAAATAAATAGAACAAATTTGCTGAACAGATTTTTTTTTAATACAATATCTAGATGTATAAGGACATCCAAATAGGGAAACCCCACAAACTGATGTTTTAACAATGTTTTACAAACTGTTGATAAAGATTGTATGCTTGGATTTAAAAGAACCCCAATAGATGAATAAATAGCCTCACATTAAATCTTGTAGATTAACCAATTGCTCTTAGTATAAAACCAATACATCATAGTGGGAGGGATACACCGTTGCCCTTGGTGCTCCTGTCTCCGTCTCTCAGTAGTCGTCTTGGAAGTGGGAAAATAAAATTGAATTTATATTAGCAAATGAAAGTGCAAGTTTATACAGCAGGGCTGAGCAGCAGGAGTGAAGAATGACAAGAGAGACGCTGACAGTCCCTGTACACCAAGGACGTCTCTGTCAGTCCTCGTCCCCCAACGTCAACGTGGCATCACTTAAGTTTTCATTGCTCTGAAACGAGCAGAACCAAATTCTTTCATCTAAAGGAATATTAAATATTTATTTCCCCCCACATCATTTATGATCACGTAAGGCAAAGAGAGAGAAGTCCCACCCTCACTGCGGGTGGCAGCAGCATACAACTTCAGAGAGCTTCACAAGGACATCCACGCTCCCACGGTGGCAGGCGGAGACGTCTACTAGAACATGTCTGCACCCTGCCTTGTTTTAATTTATCTAGCTGGAAAAGAGCTTTTATAAATATATCACTTAAGAGGACGGCTGAGCCAGGTGGGGTTGGTGCATCTTCGATCTCGGCACTCGGGAAGCAGAGACTGAGTTCGAGGTCAGTCTGGTCTGCAGAGCCAGTTCTAGGACAGCCAGGGCTACACAGAGAAACCCGTTCTCCAAAAAGTAGGAAAACAAAAACAAAAACAGAAAACAAAGAGGACAGCAAATCATTTTCTTGCTCTAAAAAAATGTTTTCACATTTTCAAACTTGCCAGTGTAGTTCTTTAAAAGGAGTCTCAGAAGGCTGCGGCAGCAGGGCCTGCAGGATGCCCCTGACGAAGCTGTGTTTACGAGAGCCAGGTAACCTGGCTACCTTCTGCTTCTACAAACTGCTTTCGCAGTAATATTCGAACAATCTGATTTGTTTAAATACCTTCTGCTCACTCTGCCTGGAGGGCAAAGAGGTACCCACTGTCAAGTATTACATTGTAAAAGGTATTTTATTTTTGCCAATCTTATATACTGAAGTTTAAAAATGAAAAAGATCTGTGTGATAATCACGCCTTGCCAGTCCATTTCTTTTTATAATAAAATGCTCTTTCGTGTTTTTAAAGAACACAGAAAAATATTGATTTACTAAGAAGGAATGCACTGGAAAATGCCATCTCAGGGTATCAGATTAAGGAGTCATTTCTTTCTGTTGGCGAAAACGATCAGGAAAGCTACTGAGTCTGTTGTCTTTAGCTGGCTTTAATACATCTTTTAAAAATGATGGTCAGGAACTCTTTAGAAAACCAGAGGGAGGAGCTGCTTTGGAGCCTGAAATTCTATTCATTGTAGAAAATGTTCGCTTTGGTTCTTCGGAGGAAATGCTCATATAACTTCTACATGAGGAGACAGAAAAGAGAACAGATTAATATGACCCATCTAAAACTGAATACCATGGCAATATCTTATAGTTATAAAAAAGAAAAACCCACCATGCCTTTACAGATAGTATCATATGTAAGAGTAAGCCTCTGCTGCAAGAACAGCTCCGTGGCCGAGCCCTCGCCTAGTATGCAGGAGGCTCTGGGTTAGTTTCCCCAGCACCACAAAACCACAACCAGACACACGTAAAACCAGGAGCTTCTGAAGGGCAGTACTAGGAGAAGTGCACACCCTTCCACTCGGCTTCGGGACGATCCCTGACTCAGAAACGCCATGCTTAGCCTCTAAGAAAACTCCGTCCATTCGTCCTGTATCTTAGTGTCCAATGCTCAGGGCTCCACACTTCAGGGGAGGGTGAAGGACTGTTTATAAATAAATGGTCACCCAAAGGAACAGCGCATCATTTAAGATGGGAGCCTAGACTCCTTCTTGGGGAAAGATGGTGGAAGGACAAGGATGATTTACAACACACAGAAGCAGAACAGCAGGTGGGACTTTCTTCCTCCCTGCAGATATGGGATATGGCAAGTCAGGAAGCAGCAGACTCCTGGTTCCACCACCACAGCAGTAAGCAGGCTGCTTTGAAGGCTTAGCAATCCCAAGGCCAAGCCACAGGGGCTGTATGATCACTTTTACAGCCTACAAGATGGATCTCACTAAGGGCAATAATACCCCCGGGGAGGAAAAGAGACTGGTCCCTGGCTAAAGTTGTTATGGCTTCACAGACAGTTTGACCAGAGTCCTCTCCTGACTCCATTTCAGTGTCTGGAATTTGGCGGTTCTCTTCCTAGGATGAGGAAACGCTGATGACTGTGATCTGCTGGGGAGGGAGGCAGACAACCCCAGGCTTGCTGAGAGAGCGTGGGTGAGCTAGGCCTATCCCACTTATCCCACACAGAGCTGGGATTGTGTCATGGAGCTGGCAATGACCACTCATTAGGAAAATTTGATATGGCTATTTTGGCTAGCTATTGTTCTTTTTGTATGAAGACTTCAGGTCAACTATCTTGAGTGCTATGTAAGAGAGGCCCAGACAGGCTCAGCCATCACGAATATGGAGAAGAACTTCATAACTGCTATCCTGTGTGCATTGCTTTGTATTTTTAAAGACAGTAGAAACATGTGGACCAAGGTTACCAAACCCAAATGAGAGAAAAATGGCAAGAGAACTCAAGGCTGTCTGTAAGGACTGATGACCCACAGAAGAGGGACAAAGAGTGGAGCTAGGCCAGAGGAGTCTATTCCAACATGGAGCCCGCCTGGACCTTGTTGGATAAGGCTGCTGTGTGCTTGAGTATGAATGGAGGCAGGCAGGAAGGGCCTACGAGTTGCCCAGATCATCTCAAAATTCAACTTCCATGATCACGCACTATCTTTTCTACAGTGGCTTCCTCGTTCCTTCAAAGAACAAAACCACCATTCATCCTCTCTTGGGTATCATCTGAGGACCAAACTAAGCAGCTGACGACCAGCTCACCTGCGGTTTGCTGTGTCTGCACACCATCTACCTGAGGTAGGGGCCCAAGTGTCCCTTCGTCATTAAAGGCCAAAATTGGTTTCAAAGGAATTTCTGGGTTCTCATTGGTGACATCTAATCTGGACGCTTTTGATCCAACAGGTAAGTTTATAACTTCTTCAAAATTTTCATTTTGTATGGACATTCCATTTTCATTTGGCTGTTTTTCCAAATCTGGAGAACTGGGGAAGTGAAAAATCAAACACGGGATGAGTTAAAATTAAGTGTATTTTTAGAACATACAAACAATTTAAAATAATTTTACGGGCTTTGAAATAAAACAGAAGCTTGGGGCCATAGAGATGGTTCAGGAGGTGGAGACACTTGCTGCCCGATGATGCCAGCCCTGATAACCTGACGTGCTCCCAGAATCCACACAGAAGTGAGAGGGGAGACCATTACAAGGCTGTCCTCTAGCTTCCACACGTGTGTCCTCCAATAATAAGAATAAATAAAGATACAACACTGACCATATCATTATTAGCAAATATGGATGGGGAGCTGAGACAAATTTGCATCTTAGATTCAAAAAACTTATAACAATTATCAAATAGGACAATTTGTTAGAACAGGTCATTACCAACAGAAACAGGTCATCATCAGCTCTTCAATGTTTAATTTTTTAAAATTTTGAGACAGGGTATCTCTACATAGTCCTGGCCATCCTGGAGCTTACTATGTAGACCAGAACTCACAGAAGCCACCTGCTTCTGCCTGGGGTGAGAGACATGCCCCATCATGCCTGACTTTCGATTCTTAAAGAGAAATCAAATTACACTTATTTGTGTGGGCATAGACATATGTAGACACACACACACCTCAGTGAAAAAGGCCTCAGTTACTAGGGTGGGTATAGACAGCAAGAAGAGGTCAGAGGGCAACCCGAGGAGGAGTCAGTTTTCTCCTTCTAACACATGGTTCCTGAAGATGGAACTACTGAGTCATTTTGCTGGTCTCACCTTTTTCAATTCTATGTGGGCATGATGGCAGACACCTATAGTTCTAGGAGGCAGAGGCAGGCCTCTGAAAATGAGGCTATCTTGGTCTATACAGTGAGTTACAGGTCAACCAGTGTGAGAACCTGATGCCCCTAAAACTTTCTATGCTTTTTCTGGGGAATCTGTTATGTGGAAAGAATATGGGTGAGGAGAGCGAGCTTAGGGCAAGGATGAAACTGGCAGGAAGTGGTTCTCGTACATGGCTGGTGAGGTTATACAGGAGTTCTCATTGGCTCTGCATGAAGCAAGGTCTCAATCTAGAGGTGAGGCTAGACTCAATGAAACGTTGCCAAGCATAGCCCTGAATTCCCGATATTCCTGTCTCAGTATTCCAAGTTCTGGGGTTACTAGGGTGTGCCGCTGTGCTCCACTTTCTTGTTTTTGTTTTATGTGTTTTTCTTTGTTGTTGAGTTGGGGCTGGGGGGGGGGTGCGTCTCACTCTGTAGCTCAGGTTGGCCTCAAATCCAACTTCTTTAGTCTCTTATGTGTTGGAATTGCAGTCACAAACCAACCATCATATCTGTTTTGGGTTTTAATCAGTCTTGATACATAGTGCTGACTAGTCTCAATCTCCATCAGTCTCCATCAGCCTCCATCAGCCTCCTCCATCAGTCTCCATCAGTCTCCATCAGCCTTCTCCCTCAGTCTCCTTAAGTCCTGGGCTTATTGTACCCAGCGTTTCCATACATCACAAACACAGACATCCAAAGCACTCTTCGTACAGGATGAGTGGACTCCCCTTCCCCTTCCTTTCCACCTCTGTTCTAAGCAGACCATTCTGCTTGGAGCTCTCTCTGTAGCCCAAGTGGGACTTGCATTTTTCATTCTGCTTCAGATTTCCAAGATGCCAGGATTGCAAGCCTGCACCAATGAGGCTGGCTGTAATTTTCCTTAATACGCACTCAAACCTCACCATGAGGAGTTATGAAAAAAAGTGACTTTTCTTTGAGGAGTTACAAGTTCTACAAAAAATTAAGGAGACAAATTAAAAATAAACCTTCCTGTTAAAACTCTGGCATTCTACCTGGGTGGGTGAACATAGCACTTTGTAATCATACACACACACACACACACACACACACACACCCCTCAGTGAAAAAGGCCTCAGTTACTAAACTCACCTCTCTGTGGTCACTTCTGATTGCTGTAAAGCGACTCCATGTGGGCTCTCTGCAGACTCTCCGTTTCCTGGAGAAGCCACACATGGCAGTGCAGATACTTCTGCATGCAGCGAGGAGAGCAAACCGTTACTAATATGCCACCATCAAACCCACCCTCTAGGCACCAGAACCTGGATATCTGACCTGACTGTACAACTTACTGCCTGTGGGACGTGGGGCAAGTGAATCCTAATCCTTCCTAGATAACAGTACCTACCTGACAGGCTACTAAATGTGTTAACATGGGCAAAGTTTTCACTGCTCAGCCAACTGAAGGGCAGAAATAACCGTTACTATTATTTTGTTTATACTAAGTTAGTTCTGGACATAGACACTGAAATCAAACCAACCGATGAAGTGGCTAACTGACTTGACTGGCTGACACAGAACATTTTTATTGAAGGATTCAGAGCAAATAACGATAGAAGAGAAAGCCACACTTTATTAACTCAGCTGAATTTGGTCATACTTAGAAGGCTATGATTTCACAAATAGAGGCCCACAGTGTGTGTCCCGAACTTCACTACATAACCTGCTACTCAACACTGGCGTCTAGCTTAAGGCAACCTTATAGACATCTGACTCAAACCTAGGGTGGGCTATATTGAAAGTCTTATAATCCTTGATAGCACCTGCCAGCAGTAACGCTCTTGGAAATGCCACGTTATGCAGTGGGCCAGGGGGCGCTGGTGCGCTAGAATGGTTGTAGATTCCATTCTGCACAAAGCAAACCAGAACTGTGACAGGGTGTGACAGAACTGTGATAGAAGTGTCCTCTGGATAAACAACTAGTGCGTCAGTGACTGAGCCTGAGATCGCCACTATCCAAGAACCTCACACAGAAATAAAGCTAATCTTAGATGGGACTACAAAAACAAAGGCTGATTCCATTTCTATTTAAGCCAATTCTGTTTTAAAATCTCCAAGAAACAGTGATTTGCCCAAAGACCACAGTTACAAGTTAAAGAACAAGTTACGATGAAATTGGCATGTTTTAAAGTGTACTTCTCTTTCGAAGTCAGGATTAAGAGAGATAATGTTTAAATCTTTTATTCTAAGACTTGTCATAAATACAAGTTATGAACGTGTAAATTTAAGCTGGGGGTAGTAATGTAGGCCTGTAATATTAGCATTTGGAGGTCAGAGGAAGGAAGATGTCCTCAGGTACATCGAGAATTCAAATATAGACTGCACTACAGAATGAGACTCTACTTCAAACAAAATCCCCAAACAGACAAAATCCTATCGAGATGTGTATGTTTAAAGTCATCCATTGGCCCAGCGGTGCTCAGCCTTCCTGATGCTGAAACCCTTTCATAACAGTCCTGCATGCTGTGGTGACCCCAACCAAAAATATTGTTGCTACTTCATAACTGTAATTTTGCTATTGTTATGAATCGTGATGTAAATATCTGCTGTTTGACCTCCAAAGGGGGTGTGACCCACAGGCTGAGAACCATTGCCTTAGTGGCTGGCGAGATGGCGCAGCAGTTAAAATCAGCCATGTCAAGCAGTTTGCAGCCAGCTGTAACTGCAGGAGATTTGACAGCCTCTTCTGGCCTCTGAGGTACACGCATGCACATGTGCACCGACAGAAGAAATACCTGTGTCTCCAGCGAGAACGCCTTTGGCTATGTCACCATTTCTTTGCTCAGTGGTTTTCTAGAAAAAGAAAGAACCAACGTAAGAATTTTTTTTTAACTTATTTATTTATTATATATAGACAATGTAGCTGTCTTCAGACACTCCAGAACAGGGAGTTGGATATTGTTACAGATGGTTGTGAGCCACCATGTGGTTGCTGGGATTTGAACTCAGGACCTTTGGAAAAGCAGTCAGTGCTCTTAACCACTGAGCCATTTCTCCAGCCCCAACGTAAGAATTTTTAAATTGAAGTTCCTAGTGGTAGAGTGCTCACTGGATACCTGTAAGGACCTAGGTCTAAGGGTGGGGGTGACTGGAAAGGAAATAAAGGCATATCAAGGACAGTTAGAGGCAGCAGGGCACAGGCCTGCAGCCCCCCTCAAGCCCCCCCCCCAAGCCCTTGGGAAGTAAGCAGGAGTTATAGGATGTTCAAGGTCATGTTCAGTGAGGCCAACCCGAGGGCCAGAAGGCTGCCTCCCAGAACAAAAGAGTGGCTAGGAAGACCATGCCAGCACCTTATCAGCTGTCTCTGTCCTCCTGGTTCTTCTCATAATCTCTTCAAGTCGCTGCAAAAAAAGAACACAGAAGACTGGATGAGATACACACAGCACACCAGCCTGGCACATCTCGGCGATTAAAAAAAAGTAGCAGGGTATTAAAATGTGAATTATAAAAATATAATTCACAGTTCTTCGTCCTAATTGGAGTTGTTAATAGAGGTTGGGACCATTTTAACTGGTAGAATGACTTGCTTTGGGAAAGGAGGAAATTCTGGTGACTTTCTTGGAATTAATACTTCTTAAGGCAAGGGTAGAACATTTTGTTCCTGAGCAAAGCACCAGTTTCTTGGCTTCAGGCAACTTGAGACCCAGGAAGGAAGCAGAACCATGCCCGTCCCAGGCTTCAGCCCCAGCTCATACCTTCTTCCTCTCCAGGCGTTCCTGCTCTTCTTTCTGGAAATGCTTCTCTCGTTCCTGCCGAGCCCTCTCTGCCTCCTCCCGGGCTCGGGCTTCTTCTTCTTTCTGAAAACAAATGGCTACTACTGCTTATCGCTGGTCTGGTAACCCAGCTCCCCACACTGGGCAGGCAGGAAGGCAGGCTGAGAACTTACTCTCACCCTCGAA
Organism: Mus minutoides; assembly: GCA_902729485.2. NCBI lineage: Eukaryota > Metazoa > Chordata > Mammalia > Rodentia > Muridae > Mus > Mus minutoides. The sequence continues at coordinate 825,526 of LR749625.1, read as the reverse complement.
GACCCCTCACCTGCTCAGCAGCCCTAATGGTCTGGGAGCAAACCTGTGGGGCATCTGCCAGCAAGATGCTCTGCACCCAACTCATGTGCAACCGTCTGGGGCAGGGCCCACACCTGCCCTGCACCCCACTCATCTGAGGACGGCCCCAGTCTGGGGTAGGGCCCACACCTGCTTCTGCACCCCACTCATCTGAGGACAGCCCCCGTCTGGGGCAGGGTCCACACCTGCTTCTGCAAGCGCTCCACCTCCTCCTTCTCCATCCGCTCCCGTTCCTCCTCAGCCAGACGCAGCGCCAGCTCCTCTTTCTCTCGCGCCTGCTCGGCTTCCAGCCTGCGGGCTTCTTCTTCCCTGCGACTTCGCTCTTCAGCCACCCTTCGGGCCAATTCCTCTATCTTTTGTCTGGGAAAAGACAAGAATGAAGGCACTTCTTTGAAGAGAGGCCAGGTATGGCAAGGGCAGCAGTTCAAAGACCCGGAGGAAAGCCCCCAGTGTAGCCACATTCTACTGTGGATATGAAGCGACCTTTGTTCACCCCTCCCCCCCAGCTTCATGTTTGTCAGAAGCAGCATACAACAATGACATGGGTGTGTGTGACTTGCTTCTCCAGAGGGTCTACAATTCATCTTTAAAGGGGGAGACTTGAATATCTGAACATAGATGAATTTTAGTAATTAACAAAAAATTAATGGGAATTTTGCCTGTATATTCCCATATACGGGCTCTCTCTCTATATATATTCTTGATGCCCCATAAGTGGAAGCCAAAGGAGCTGTTTCCTCTCCTACATTGCTTCAGGTCAGAGTGTTATATCACATCATAGCAACAGACTGGAACCTGAACACTGTCTGTCTGTTTGTCCATGCCCATGGCTGTGTTGGTTTGAGCAGGAATGGCCCCTATGGGCTCATATATTTGAACGCTTAGTCATTGGGGAGTGGCACTACTTGGGAAGGATTAAGAGGTGTGCCCTCATTGGAGGAAGTGTGTCATTGGGGGCTGGGATTTTGGTCCAGTGTCTCTTCCTGCAGCCTGTGGATCTTGATGTAAAGCTAAACACTACTTCTTCAGCACCATGTCTGCCTGTGTGCTGCCATGATGAGAATGGATTAGATCTCTGAAACTATAAGCAAGTCCCAAATAAATACTTTTCTTCATTAGTTACTATGGTCATGGTGTCTCTTTTCAGTAGTAAAACAGTAACTGAAACAGAAATTGGTACCAGGAGTAGGGTATGTAGAGATACTCCTTCTAAGGTGAAGAATAAGTTATTGCACCTGGCCCTTCCCACTACCAAGAGAAGCACAACATTAGTGGGCCTATCTGGATTCTGGGGACAGCACATTCCTCACTTGGGTGTGTTACTCTGACGCATATTCCAAGTGACTCAGAAAGCTGCTAGCTTTGTGTGGAGCCTGGAATAGAGAAGGCTCTACAACAGGTCCAGGCTGCTGTGCAGGCTGCTTTATCTCTTGGACCATATAATCTAGCAGACATGATAGAACTTAAAGTGTCAGTGGCTGTTTGGGAACAAGGGATGCTATTTGGAGCCTTTGGCAGGCCCCTGTAGGTGAATCACCGAAGAGATCTTTGGGAGCAAGGGTCTATCATCATCTGCAGACAACTATTCTTCTTTTTTTTATTTATGTATATGAGTACACTGTAGCTAAACAGATGGTTGTGAGCCTTCATTTAGTTGTTGGAAATTGAATTTAGGACCTCTGCTTGCTCCGACTGGCTCCAGACTAAAGATTTATTTATTATTATACATAAGTACACTGTTGCTGTCTCCAGACACACCAGAAGAGAGCATCAGATCTCATTACGGGTGGTTGTGAGTCACTATGTGGTTGCTGGGATTTGAACTCAGGACCTTCAGAAGAACAGTAGGTGCTCTTAACCACTGAGCCATCTTGCCAGTCCCCACTATTCCTCTTTTGAAAGAAAGTTCTTGGCTTGTTATTGGGCCATAGTAGAAACTGGACATATGACAACATATGTTACCATGAGGTGTGTACTATCTGAGCCACCAGGTCATAAAGTAGGTTGTGCATAGCAGCAATCTATTGTCAAATAGAAATGGTATATAAGCGGTGATGGCGCACGCCTTTAATCCCAGCACTTGGGAGGCAGAGGCAGGCACATTTCTGAGTTCGAGGCCAGCCTGGTCTAAAGAGTGAGTTCCAAGACAGCCAGGGCTACACAGAGAGACCCTGTCTCAAAAAAAAAAAAAAAAAAGAAAGAAAGAAAAGAAAAGAATATATACACGCCTAAGCAGATTCTGAACGTGTAGGCAAGTTACATGGAGAAATTGTGCAATGCCTATGTTTTCTACTGTTACAGTGCCGTCTGCTGCCAAGCGTGTGCCTGTAGCCTTGTGGGTGTTCCCTATGGTCGGCTGACTGAGGAAGAGAAGAGTAGGGCCTGGTTTACTAATGGTTCTGCACATTATGCAGGCACCATCCAGAAGTAGACAGCTGCCGCCTTATAGGGGACAACTCTGGAAGACATCTTCACTGTGGGAGGAACTTCAGGTGGGACACATTTTGTTTAGGAGGAGAAATGGCCAGATACTCAACTATTCACAGACTCTTGAGCTGTAGGCCAATGGACTGGGGATGTGGAAAAAGCATGACTGCAAAGTTGGTGAGAAAGACATCTGGGGTAGGAGTGGATGGAGGGATATCTTCAAATGGGCAGAAGACGTGAAGACGCTGTGTCTCGTGTAAATGCTCATCAAGAGGTGACTTCAACTGAGGCGGAGCTCAGTATCAAGTGGATAGGAAGACTGTTCTGTGGACAGTCAGCATTTTCCTCCATCCATCCCTGTGCACATGAACAAAGTGGCCATGGTAGTAGAAATGGGGGTAAACATAGGTTCAACAACATGGGTTTCCGCTCCCGGAGGCTGACCTGGCTGCAGCTGCTACTGTGTGCCACAACTGCCAACAGCAGAAACCAGGCACTGAGCCCCAGATATGGCGCTATTCCCTGGGGTGACAGCGACTGGACTATAATGGACCACTCCCTTCGTGGAAAGTACAACTCTTGGTCCTTCCTGGGGTAGAAACTTACTCTGGTCATGGATCTGCCTTTTCTGCATGTAAGGCTCCTTCTGCCAAAAGCAGCATCTGGGCATACATATGGCAGGCCACTCTGGAGTAAATAATTTTTTTACGAAGCTGAAGGGACTTATTTGAAAGAACACGTATATAATGGTACTATGCAACCTTTATGATAGTGAAGAAACTTTAGTCTATAGAAGTGTCAGCGGCGAAAGCAGACCTGAGAGCTGTACCTTCAGTGTGCGTATGGATCTGTGTGTATGTGGCTGGACATACATTCTCCAAGTCGCTACTTAAAATGTATGCGACTATTTGAAGTAGATGTAACTTTCCCCCCTTTAAACATTTTCTTTTTTTTTTCTTTTTGTTTTTTTGAGACAGGGTTTCTCTGTATAACCCTGGCTGTCCTGGAACTCACTTTGTAGACCAGGCTGGCCTCGAACTCAGAAATCCGCCTGCCTCTGCCTCCCACGCGCTAGGATTAAAGGCATGTGCCACCACCGCCCAGCTTAAACATTTTCTTATCTGTGTTGATATGTTGCTTTTCAGAAGAAAGTTGGATTTTAAAAATAGTCTGGGGCTGTAGCTTGGCTGATAGAGTGTTTGCCTGGCATAGACAAGTCCTAGGTTGGATACCCAGTATCAATAAACCAAGGATGGCAAAGGACTGTCACCTTCACACTCTGAAAGGGAGCAGGAGGAAGCCAAGCTCAGTGCCTTCTCTGGCTTAGGGCAGGTCTGAGGGCATTAACAGCCTTTACCTCTCCAGCTCTTCCTTTTCCTTCCTCTCCCGTTCTTCCTTCTCCCTCTGCTCTCTGGCTAGACGCCTCTTCTCAGCCAGCAGCCTCGTCGCCTCTTCTGGGTCAGTGGTGCCTGCAGAAGTCTTAGGAACTCCACCAATGGTCACAGTGGACGATGGCGCAGGGGTTGGGGCTGGGTCCGTAGCTGGAACAGGGGCCAGGGTTGCAACGGGGGCCGAGGCTGGAGCAGCTGTACAAATAGGTACAAGGAGAAAACCAAGTGGGACAAAACCCCAAGGAACAAAACAGACACTGGCATTCCCCAGGCCCCAGGCCCGGGATTCACCGCTCTCAAAGAGAAGGGAACACACACCAGTGTGTGTTCTCACGGTTTCACCATATTCTGTCTATCTGTAGCCAAGCAACCAATAACAAAAACTACATGAGTAAGTGAGACACCCACCACAGCTCACACTCTGTCACCAAGTCTCATTTTTACAGCAGTTAAATTAGTGAGCAGTATCTACCAAGTGTGTACCAAGGGCTCCGTGGCAGGGTCTGTGGGAAGCCCCACTCCGAGCAGAGCAGAATGAAGGAAGGCAAGGTTCTCCATTTGCTTTTTATTACAAGTATCTCTGTGCTTTAGTGACTTAGTTACTACAGCATCAAAACCTTTTTTAATGGGCATCATTAGCACCCAGGCCACACCCAGGACTCAGGCTGGGGAGGTGGCATCCAACGGAGAGGCGTTTATTTTGATTAAGGTTTAAAATACCCCCAACCTTCCCTTTTCGGACACAGGATTTTTGTGTAGTTAGGGCTTGTTCAGAGCCAGTCCATGATCTTCCTGCTCCAGCTGCCTGACTTGGGATCACAGGTATGAACCATTATAACTGTGCCAAGTGTCCTCTCTTCTCACAGGTGTGGTGGCACACGCTTTTAATCTCAGCACTTGGGAGACAGCACAGTGAGACTGTGTCTCAAAAGAATCTACCCAGAGCTGTCTTGAGCCCCTAGACACAAGGAAGCAATAGCCTTGTCAGGGACAGGCATGCAAGCTGCCACATGTCTGTCCTTAAGAGTGCTTTGGGAAAATGCTCTTCAACTGTGGTTAGAGATTTAGGATGATTGAAAACGGTCCTTGAGAGACCTCGTTGTGACTGTGCAAGACGGGTGGCACTAGAGACGTCATTCCCAGACCCTCCTTTTCAAGATTACAGTCTGACTCAGTCCACAGCTTTCTCTCCTTCTCTCCTTTTCCTTTGGGATTGAACCTAAAACCTCATGCCTGCTGAGCAAGGGCTCTAACACAGAGCAGTTTCACCAAGTTGCTCATCTCGAGCCTTGAACTTGAGATCTGTGTGCTTCAGCCTCCATCATAGCTAGGATCACCAGCAAGACCTACAGGCCCGGTCTTTCCTAGCATTTTGCTGTTTTGGGTCCTCTCTTCCTTTGGAATGAAGCCGACACTGGGCTCTTCCTCCATTCCAATACTGTAACTCGCCCTTGGTTCCCACCCTCAAACCTCAAACTGTATTTTCTATGAAAATAATTTTCAGCAAGAAAATATTGACTTCCTAGTTCTAGGTGACTCCAAACAACATTGACTTATCTCACAGAAGACAACTGCTAGGTCTTCTGATCTCTGTATAACACTACACTAAACCAGTGGTCCTCAAATCCAGTGTGAAAGTGGTTTCATCCTTGAGCATAGATTCTGATCCAGTAGGTCCGAGGTAAGGGCCAGGGGTTTGTAGTTGGAAAAATTCTGGAGGTATCAGTTTAGTATTTTTAAAAATGCTTTGAAAATCTTCTCAAAAATACAGGTTAGGCTGGGGAAGCAGCTTGGAGTGCTTGCCCGGCATGCTCAGAGCCCAAGTCTAATGTCAAGGTGCCATCAGACCAGGCCTGATGACATATGCCTGGGATCCTAGCAACTTGGGAGGAGGAAACAAAAGGGATAAGAAGTTCAAGGTCATCCTTGGCCACACAGTGCAGTGCACTCACAATACATAGTGTGGGGGGGGGGGAAGCAAAGAGAGAGAAGGAGGGGTGGAGGGAGGAAAAGAGAAAAAGGAGAAAAGAGGAGATAAGAGAGAGGAGAGAATATGAATTTCCAATACCCAGGTATGAAAAAGGAGTTAAATAAAACCATTCATGAGCAGGGCAAGCACGGAGAACCCCGGCCCACAGCCCAGCACCAGCTGGTCCACACTCTTACCAGGGTCAGGTGGCTTCATGGGTGTCCCCTCTTCGACTGTGACCTCCTCTACCTTCATTAATGGCACCCTGCCCTTTCCTGCGGGCTCAGTGGTTACTTTCCTCTCAGGGTCTTTTTTCTCAGGCTCCACTTTCACTTCTCTCTTGACAGGCCGGATGTTGCCAGGAGACGAGGAGGGGGCCTGAGTGGAAGCAGCTCTGACTGAGCTGGGAGGCAAGGAGGATGTAGGCCGGGGAGTACCAGGCAGATGAGGCATGGACTTGGATGGGAGCCTGGGCCACAAAAGACAAGGACAATGAGTAGGTCAGGATCATCTTACCAGAGCCCAGAACACCCACACATGTAAAACTGAGCAGACGTTCTGATAGGAGGATTTTTCTGTTTGTGATAAATGTGGAAAAGGAGTGGCTAGCGAGACCCAGCTCAACAATCCTTTCTCCTTTTCCTAAAAGACAGCTTGCGGTCCCCAAAGTCAAAGGCAAGCGGTGAGCACAGAAGCTAATTCTCTAGGGTGGGCCTTCCCATGCACCTCCGCCACACTCACCCAAGGCCGGGCCGAGCTGGTGACCTCGCTTTGAGATTAGATGGAGACAGAGTTCTGCGGGCGCCCGGGAAAACGTGGAAGGGAATGTGCTCTCTCTCACGCTCTCTTTTATGGCTCTGGGTTCAGAGAAACTCAGTAATTAGAATTTTCATATTAATGATATCTAACGACAAACTACAGGCCATTTAGTGTTTTTAAGAATTTAAGACAACTTCTAAACTACGTCATAGATCCATGCCACTGCAGGACAAGGTGCCTGTCTGCTAACAATTGAACAATACATAACTGAGCCAACACAGGACAGGATAAAGTAGTTCTGAGGGATGATTTGATTTGTTGTCAAAAAGGGGTGGAAGGGAGTAAAAGAAAGGGGGAAATGAATGTAATTATAATCTCAAAAAAAAATCAAAAAGCAAAAAACAAACAACAAAAAAGTATAAACTTTTAAAAAGCACCTTTGCTTTCTGTCTAACATTACCTGGTCTCTCATAGATGTTCCTTTTGTTTTAAATTTTGTCATTTTTCTTTTTGCCATAATGAGGATTAAACCTCAGGCTTCATACTGGGCAAGTGCCCTACCACTAAGCCACACTACCTTTAAGCACATGTTCTACTATTCTATTCTTTAGCAGTTTTCTTCTGCTTTGGAATATACCATTGCTCCATCACTTATTTACACGTCTGTTATTTCAGATACATGGTCACCTTTTATGTGACCTTTGTAGATAAGTCCTTACATAAGGGTCCCCTTTCTCCCCAAGGAAAGTGGGGCTAAGGTGAGGAAGTGTAGGTTACTCTTTCCTAGAAAGAGTTCCAACAGTGAGCGGGGACACCAGCCCGCTCTGATGGCTGCCTAGCGCTCAGCCAGAGGTATAAAGAGAAGACCAGAGATCTGTTCCGAGGTTCTGAAGTCAACAGGCAAGAGTGGGAGAAAACAGAAGAGAGCAAGAGGAAGCTTAGCATTTGAAGAATCTCAGGCTGAGGAAGGGAGAGAAGAGGAGATACGGGGTGAGAAGAGAGGACAGAGGAAGAGGCTGGCCGGGCACCTCTGCCTAATCAGTACAAGGAACAAGGGACAGGTAGATGTCACCCAGCCAGGGCTGCCAGTGAACAATCACAGTGCTCCCTCGCTTCTCTTCTGAGTTCCTCTAATTGCTTCTCCCACCTTCCGGGCTGGCTGACTGGGCTACCAGTGGGGGCAACCTCTGATGTCTCCACGGTCTCTGCGGATTTCCTACCACAGAAGAACTGAGTGCAAAGAAGATCCTCCCATGACTGTGGGGCCAGGTCTGCATCAACCCAATTGTATGCCTACCCTCTGCCCCAACTGACTCCTCAAAGACAGGTGGGGCCTTGAAGGACAGGTACAGCCACCAGATGGGTTCCCTCCTGAGTGGTAGACAGAGAAGCCCATATGCCTCGGGGAGACTGGAGCTAGGGAGGAGCCACCTTTCTTCCTAAGAGAGATGCTAAAGTAGCAAGGTAAGCCCTCTCTTCCTTTAACAAGGTTTTAAACATACATTCATTTATTTCCTTATTTGCATATTCCTCTGTGAGTGTATGCCTGGGTTGGGTCTAAGGACAACTTGTGAAAGTCAGAGTTGGTTTTCTCCTTCCAGCCTGCAGGCTCGGGATGAACTGGGATTATCATGCTTGCCAGGAAATACCTTTACCTATTGCCAGCAAGTACCTTTACCTGTTGCTGGCCCATCTCTTGGCTCAGTTTGTGTGTGTATATGTGTGTGTGTTTGGGGACAGGGTCTCTGGCTGTCCTGGAACTTAATATGTAGACCAGGATAGCCTTGAACTCGTTGAGTCCACCTGCCTCTGTCTCCAGAGGTGTGTGCCACCACGTGTAGCTTGTAGAAACATTTTGATGTGGCTTAAATAAGATCAAGGAGACGGGTGGGAAAGACAGAAAGAGAAAGACATAAGTGCAATGTGAGGCACTTGGGGCTAGCTCTGCCTATCTGGGTTTCCTGGGTCAGGGCCCGGGGAATGGACCTATGCCCTTGACAGTCTCATCAAGGTGACAGTGAGACAATGGCCATGAGAGCCCAAACTGGGGCTCTGTCCTTCTCCTTTCAATTCTTTAGTTTCCTTACACCCAGCCACCTGTCTGCGCAGCACCGCACAAAGGCACCCCCAGGGACTCCATGCTGGTGTGAGTTAATGGGGAGTAAGTGCTACAGCCATCCTTCCTCTGAACCCTTCCACACTATGAGTGCACACACAATGCTCAGGTCAGGCCGGCTGCCCGCCGACCAGCACGCAGGGACTTTACAATATCTGGAAAGGAACCAGTCGGACCACTCACATGTCCTGATTTTAAAATATATTTTAAAGCTATCGTTAATGTAGCATGGTACTGGCATGTAGACCAAACAAATAGAATAAAGTCTAAAAACTATAGAGCCTGGGACCACTCAATAAGGGAAGGACAGTCTTCAGCAAATGGTAGTGAGGAAGTAGTATATTTACATGAAAAACAGTAAAACTGGATTCTTCCTTTACACAACAAATATGAACTTAAAATGGATTGAGTCTTAAAACTGTAAAAGGGGTTGACATCCCAAAAAGTTTCATTATCATGGAACCGGTTACTTAATTTATGGACCCAACGCACAGGCATCAATAAAAAAACAGCACATGAACATCAAACAAAAATTTCTATAGGTCAAAAGTCACAAAAGACTGAACAGGCAACCTATACCCATTATATGGCCAGGAGCCATTATCTAGAATAAACACATAACTCCCACAATGCAACATTTTGTTACTGGATGTAAAGCTGGCCTGTGCTGGATCATTAGACACACACACACACACACACACACACACACACACACACACACACACACACACAAGCACATACGCCTTTGGTAAACATCTCTCCAAATACTTACCAGCTGCTACAGTCTACAAAAAATGTGCCATGCTACTGAGATGCAAATCAAAATCATGAGATATCACTCATGTTTAGTAAATTGGATATTAAAGACAAATACAGAAAATAGCAAGTGTTGTCGTGGAGAAACTGGACTCCTTATGCGTGACTGATAGGAATGCAAAACGGTGCAGTCACTAGGCAAAACAGTTTGGCAGTTCTTCAGACACTTATATAGATTGTTATTCTGCAACTCCAGTCTGGGTGTGTGCTGTGCCTACCCATGGATAGAAGTCACAGGCTCGTGCCTTCCTCAGCCATTTCTCCTCCTATTTTGAGACAGGGTTTCTTACTGGCCATGTCAGCTGGCCAGTGCCAGTAAGCCCTTGGATCCCCAACGCTGAAGCCGTCTACACCCCAACACTGAAGTTACAGCCTCGAGGCCACACTCGTCTTTCATGCTCGTGTCTGAACCCCTCACTTGTGCACACCAAGCACTTTACACACTGAGACATATTCCTAGTCTCTACACTCTTTAAAAATTAAATATTCAGTTCGTCTATAACATTAGCTACTTTCCAGGTATTCAATATAGTCAATCAGTACTGATTTCACAATGTAGATACAAACATCATTTTCCTGACAGTAGCAGTCCCTAACTACTTGATCCCAAGGCAATGAAAAGTCTAGTTGATCACACACAGGAAGGCATCAACAGACAGAACCACCAAGGCTCAAAGGGTGACAGACTGTTGGCTACAGTCCTCCTACCTCACTTTCAGAAGGTGTTAAGGTGCTTTCCCTTCAGTACATTCTCCTCTCCCCCTGCTGCGTATGCACTCTAAGTGTTCACTGTCACTTTTCGTCTGAAGCTAGGATCTCCAAAGCATCATGAAGCTAATGAAGCAAATGTTCACAGACATCAGAGGTAGTTCCCTTTTGGCTATAGGGCTGAGAGGCTTGTCTCAGGTGTGAAATCTCCTGATGCCTAAAGCGGCTCACAAAAACATTTCCTGTAGGCAGAATCCTCACGCTCGCTCTCACAGCCCTCACACACAATCCTCACACTAGCTCTCATAGCCCTCAGACACAATCCTCACACTCACTCTCACAGCCCTCACACGCAATCCTCACACTCACTCTCACAGCCTTCAGACACAATCCTCACACTCACTCTCATAGCCCTCACACACAATACTCACTCTCAGCCCTCACACACAATCCTCACCCTCTCTCACAGCCCTCAGACACAACACTCATCCTTGCTCTCACAGCCCTCAGACACAATCCTCACACTTGCTCTCACAGTCCTCACACACACCTTAAAGCAGAACCCCTTAAAGCATCCATTAGCTTTAAACATGAAAATTGCTCTGTTGGGCACAATTTTGTTTGTTTGTTTTTATTTTGTTTTTAAAGTTCTAGCCTCTACAACCAGGGTCACCCTGCCAAGCAAGCAGTGACATGTGGTGGATTGGGGACATCATGAAGCCATAGAACAATGTTTGCATCTCCTAACTACAGCACATAAGCTCACAGTTTAAACAAAGATGAAGGAATCCAAGAGACACACAGATGACCTTGCTGCATTTACAGCACGGTCAGGGTGCAAATATTATCTATCCTTCACTTTAAACACTTGGGAGATGATATATATATATATATATATATATATATATATATATATATATATATATATCTCAATAGCCTTACAAGAGGTACCTACTGAACAAAAACTGTTTCCAAATCCTTCATGGTGTTTTAAGATACGGGCTGTGGCAGGCATACCTAGATATGCATATCCCGTTGAGTAAGCCACCTTCAGAGTTAGACCAGCTTTATGGTTGAGGTGAAAGGTTGGGGCTGCAAGCCAGGTCTATTTTTTTTCAAAGGCAACATAGTTTCTGACCTTGAAAATGTTTCCCAACCACTTATTTGTATAAAGGTCCTAGCAGAATAGGCCTGCCACTCTTTGTGCTCCAGTGAAGAACAGTTGCAAATGTTTAGAGAGAGCAAAATCCCCAAGGGAGAGGCAGTGAGGGGCAGAGGTGCACAGCCAGCTGGGTTTATAATGGGTGGGGTGGGGTGTAGCTGTCACCTGCTCTTGTACCCAGAGCCCACCTTAGGGCAGAGCCCACTCTGCAGAGAAACAGCACCGATTCCCATACACCAGCTTCTCCAGACACTACTTACCGCTAGTCCATGAATGGTCCTCCTTCGTGCAGAGCCCTCAGGTGGTGTTACAAAGAGTTTTGGTCGGTCCACTGGGTTTCTAGAGTGTGCAGCTTTGAAGGGCATGATGATGGGGCTGCAAGATGCTGAACGAGGACAAATGGGGATAACTAGAATGCAGGTGATTGGTTTTACACACAAGAGTGCCAGAGGAGCAGGTGAAGAGAGCCAGAGGCAGGTGCAGAAGACAGAAAGAAAAGTGGGGAGAAGACGTTATTACCTAAAGTGCCCAGCCCCGAGATCCTCAACTCGCCTTCTACCTGCAAACCTGTGAGGTGCCCGGCTGACAGACCTGGAAGGTAATACTACTTGTTTGTTTCAGTTATGACTAAAGACTTAGGAACAGTCCACTGTGGACAGTCTCAGCCTGTATGACTACAGAGCAATGGTTCTGATAAAACCCTGTATCTGCGACGCCATTTTTAAAGGAAGACAGATTTTTCCTAATTGCCTCTACTATGGAACTAAAGCTAGAACCAGGAAACATGCAAGCAGGCGAGTAAGGTCTATAACTGTCTCAGGAGCCGAGTTCAGGAGTCAGTTGGGGGAAGAAACCGAGAGAGTACACGTCCACTGACCAAGTCTTGCCAGGTGTTGACTTGTTTCAGGGATAGCTAAAAACAGCTGGAAAAGATCTCTGCTTTCTTTGAAGGCAAACCGTGATATATACTTCTGCCCCCTCCCCTCACAAAGCCAAGGAATAGAAAATATGGGGAGACAGGTTGTAATTATTTAAAACGGTGAGAACAGTGTGTAAGGATTGTCACTGTGGCCAAATCACGGGTAGCAGTGACAGTCTTACTAAGGACAGGACTTTGAGTCTTAGACTACCCATCTTCAAAGGAACACTGACATTTCTCAAGTCACTACACAAAAATGGGGTTAACATTATACAGGAGCCAGGATTTCAGATCTCACTAATCTATCTATCTATCTATCTATCTATCTATCTATCTATCTATCTATCTATCTATCTTGGGTTTCCATTAAAAAATGAAGCAAACACGGTGGAGGATAATGCTATGTACCTGAGCAAGATTATAAAATTACTTTATGCAAATCTGGTTCCTGTAGCAGTTCTTAACTTTTACAGACATGTGCTTACTATGCGTTTGTATAGCCAGGCTAGTCTTGAACTCATTCTGCAAGTGGGGGCTGACTGTGATAAGCTTGTGGCAATCCCCCCACCTCAGCATCTGGAGGAGTACCAGGATTCTAAGTGTGTGCCACCACACCCAACTTTGAGGCAAACCTTTAAAGAAACTTTTGTATAGGTAATTTATTTTTTAAAGATTTATTATGCATACAGGTTCTGCCTACATGTATACCTGCATGCCAGAAGAGGGCATCAGATCTCATAATAGATGGTTGTGAACCACCATGTGGTTGTTGGGAATTGAACTCAGGACCTCTGGAAGAACAGACAACCTCTTCAGCCCTATGTAGGTAAATTTAACAGTACTCAAAAAAAACCGCAAAATTGCTAAGTATATGGCAATCTTAATTTTTAAAATCATAAAATTTTAAAAATTGTTATCTACAGATTGCAAGGGCTTGCGCCTCTCTGTGGCCTTTCTGCAGGGATGGAAGCTGGGGCCTTGGCTGAGCTGCACTCCTGCTTCAAATGCACAAGTACACGTCTCCTCTCGGATCTCCAGAGATCTTCTGGCTCACACTCACGGGGAAGTAAGCTAGAAGACTGGAAAACTGCAACCTCTCTTCCTATATCCAAACAAAATACCCTTCTCCACAGTGAGCCGAAATACTGCCGCTTTCTCTGTTCTCCTCGTAAGAACATGGGAGTAGACTCAGAGCTTTTCTTCTGAGCTTTAATGGAGAATGGTAGATTTGTACTTTGAGACAGGAGGGCCTCTTGTTTTTGCTGGTGGTGACCACTAGGGAAAGTACTGGAAAATAAGTTTTTTCCTTAAGTATCACAAGGCGCTTTCACTTCCCAGACAAGGAAAGAGTTCATTAATGCAAAACGCTTCCAAGTTAATCAAATACATTGCAGAAGTCATGCCCCGCACAGGGTGTTTCTGCAGGTTAATAATCAGGAAAAGTGGTGCCCCAGTGTCCAGGCAAAGCCAAAGGCCATTAACCTTGCCTAAAGATCAAGGGACCCTGGAGAACAGGCCTGCTCTGAGATCAAGGCTCACTCTGAGAACAGAAGGAAACAGAAACATGATTTCATTTTCCTTTAGTGCAAAGTGAAAAATGAATATTTGCTAAGACCATCCTGGATGTAATCTAATTTTCCCTTTACTGTAGTGTTGAAAAAAGCATTAAGTACAGGTAGGAAATGTTTTCTTCTCACTATGTGACTCTGGCAAACTGGAATTTGCTATGAAAACCAGGCTTTGGAACTCAAAGAGACCTGCCTGCCTCTTTTTCCTATGACTGGGATTAAGGTGCATGCCACTGTATCTAGTTTAAGAATATCNAATATCCTCATCTCTATCTATTTAAAAATCCTCAACTTTAATTCTTCAAAAAATATTCTGGCTGAAATGAACGCTAAAATTTCCAAAGGTATTAAATTCTAAACATCTACCATCGAAAAGCTGAAATCTGCAAACTGAACAATCTCACTCTTCTGAAGAAACAGTGAGATTAATGGCACTTCTCCTCCACCCCTCCTCCACCACATGCCCTTATAGGTTAATTAAAGAGAATGAACATGCCTTTGAGAAAGTTCTCCACTGCTCCTGGCAGTCAAGAGTACATTAACCTAACCCATCAAGATCTTAGTGGGAACACAGAGCTCAGAACAAAGGGATGCAGGACCCTTCCCCATCTACCACAACCCTGAGCACCTTAGGGGACAAGGGTCTGCTACTGTAATCTTGGCTATGGGTCTAGGGCCCTCTTCACCAAATGGCAATCGGGAATAAGATGAAGAAAGAAAAGAAAACTGAAATTGAGGCCAACTGATAACCTGACAGGTACAGGAAATAAAGACAGCACATGTCCTGAAAGGCAACTGAGACACAGTCACATTCATAAAATCCGAGTGGAACTCTTCATAAAAACCAGGAATCTTTAATCTCATTAAATACAAGCGCTACCTACAGAATCGGTAGTAATAACCCAGACAAAGCAGCAACGACTCAAAGTCTACATGCTGTTTCACTAACATCAATTGTACCCAAAAAAGCATAACAAGGAAGGGAGCGGTGGGCGGGGAAGGAAAGGAAGGTCAGCGAAGAAATGGCGTGGGAAACACAAGGGGTAAAAGCATTGCCAGGGTCGGTGCCGACAGAAAAGCAGAGAAAGACACGCTTTGGAACAAGACAACACACAACACACAACACAGGGCTCAGTATGATAGCCACATACTGCAGAGTCCACAAGTCAGAGCGCACAAGCAGCCTGGAGAGTTAACACGCAGAGGACTGCTTTCATCACTTGCAAAGAAGTATGAAGTTTGTGGCATAAAACATAGTCTATCTTAAAATGCTGCACTTTTCCCTCCAGACAAAAATCCCAGAGGCCTGGTATCAGCACTTACCGCCACCATGCTGTCTCCAGAGAGAGCAGTCGAGGGTGCCCAGACCTTGGCCTTGATGGCCTCTAGCTGGACAGTGAGAGGCAGAGCTGACACCTGTTAGCTAACTGGGTACCACACAGAGGAAAGTCCATGAAACTACCAAGAGGTCTATTTGTGCAGCAGACTAACTAATGAGCAGGAAGAACAAGGCCTTTTTAAAGGGAACTTTTCAAAGAGAGCATGTGGTTTTCTAAGTGCAGAGCAGAGGGTGAGGGGTAGCTAGGTTATTTCCACAGACACACCAACTGTGCCCAGAGAGAGCTAAGAAATCCAACTGTGACACCAACACAGAGATGTCACTCAAAGCCTATTTGGATGGGTCTTACCAGCTGGATCCATTACAGTTACTTTCAGTTCACTCGGTTGGTTCATTCATGCATATTTGGCATTCAAAAAGTTTCAGTGTAACAGCCGAATGAGGTATGTATTTTGTTTTCAGTGAATGTAAGAAAGAGACACTGTACACTTCAAGTAGCCTTCTCCGCTCTTCAGAGCTTAGAAAGTTCCAAGTACTAGGTTACATATAGAAGCCTGGCACAGGACAGGGAAGCTGCCAAGGTAAGAAACTACATGCTTAAGTCAGAGGAGTGCAATGATTTATTTCCAAGTCTGCATAGTGGTATTAAATTATATCCACTACCCTTGGTCATCTGTTGGCACACAGATGTAGAAAGCAAAGTAGGTTTAAGTGATACTTTTTTTTTTTCCTGGTCATCTAACAGACTGACAGAGGCCATCTGATCAGGTGAGGGACGTCATCTCCCTGCCTGGCATCTGGTGTCCAGATAAGATGTTAGGGTGGATGTAAAGAGGAAACAAAGCCAACACCAACAGAGAGAAGCGCGTACCAGAATGAACGGGAGGTGGGGTTAGATGAACATAGAAGAGCAGACAGGCTTCAAAAGGAGGACTTTACCTCACCACCAAGTGCCGCCTGGATGGCTTTACCTGTGTCTCCAGACAAGGCGGCCGTGCTTTTGCTTCTGGCCAGGAACGAATGTGTGGGCGTCAGAAGTCTGCTAACAACGCTGCTCTCCCAGGGGCTGAGCTGCAGGCGTCGAGCTAAATGTCACCACATAAGCAAGATGTTAGGGGCATTCTTTCCTGGGTCAAGAGGGTGCTGATCATCATCAAACCTAACACCTCCACAGTCTGGACAGACCTTTGAGACAGCCCAGGCTGTCTAGGAAGGGACATGTGGCTATAAATCAGGCAACAGGATGTCCTTTTGCTGGTCTGCAAACAACAGGTCTTGAAATGCAAATGCCATTTTAATTACAGACGGGCAGTAGACTGATGGCGCCCACCTTTGACAGAGGGCTTCCTGGATATCTTCAATAATCAGCCTCATTGGGGCTGACAAATGAAGACTAGATTAACATGAAGTACTGCAGGAGTTCTGTTAAACTCACGGATCTCCATGAATGGTTTAGAGTAACTAGAGGGAAGAGGTACAGTGAGTTGAAAGAGGACTCATGCAAAGGTGTGTAAGGGGTTCTTTTGACCTCTTCACTCAGCAAGCTAGGCTCTTTCAGGTCCCTGTTTGGCACAGTATAAAGCTTTCAGCCGAGGATTGAGGTTAAAGCTGAAGGGAAGACAAAATTAAGCAGAAATGCCCACGTTCAATGTAACTATAACCCTCAAGTTTATCAGTGATGTCTGAAGATCTGAAAACAAACTTCACACAATGACATATGGGTCCCAAACTACTGGGATTTGGCAAGGCTGTGGTTAGAAAATGCATGCCAATGAGGAATTTGTGTCATAAGCATCTGGTGATGGTACACTAAAACACAAAAGGTACATGAAGAGGCTTGTGACATGCTACTGCAATACACAGATCACACGCCACCTAGAGAGCATTCCCACGCCACTCACCAAAGCCCTTTATAACTATCTAAGCCTGAGCACACCATCTCTGGCCTGCACTCCTCAGGTGCAGCCTTCTCACGCTGGTCCTCTGGATGTCATCCCTTAGAGGAACATAACTTTTAGAGTCTTGGAAATCTGGCTTAGTTTACTAAAACCACATATTGCTAGACACGGCTACTCTTAAAATAGTGGCCTCTGTGCAGAGAGAACCAATTTCCAGGAAGCCCTTTAATGACATGACTACTTTAAAAGTGATCACTTTGACCAATGCTTTAGCTAGTTTAAGAATTGGTGCATTTTCCATTAGACTTTCTGTTTATTAGGGAGATCTCTTTAGATGATGATGATGATTATATTGTTAATGTGACAAGGTTGCACACTGTGGGTGGCCTCAAACTCATGGCAATCCTGCCTCTGTCACCCAAATGCTGAGATTACAGGTTACAGGCTTGGACTACTGTCCTTGGCTTCCATGGCTCAATATTTCCCAGTGTTAAGCCTTCCTAAAATCACTAAGGCTGCAGCAGACAGCAGCATGAGTAGGTGTGGCTGGCTGCCTAAGGTAGCAATATAGCACAGCTTCATCAGAACATATGGCTCAACAGAACAGTTTGCTCAAACCAGCAAGGGAGGGAAAGTAAAGCGAGGCTTCCTTCTGATAAAAATGATGTGGTGACAGGGGCTCAGAACTGCAGAGAGAAGACAGCATTGACCACCTGTGTGACAAAGACTTGGCTGTCCTGAACTCCTTCTGTAGACTAGGCTGGCCTGGAACTCAGAGACCCATCTGCCTTGCTCTGCTTCCCCAATGTTAAGGCCCCACCACACCTGGCCTTCCCCCCTTAAGGAGTTCAACTCCTGCGAGTCTTCAGAGCGTCAGCTATAGAAGCTGCTTCACGTGCAGGTCGTTACAAACCTCAGATATTTCCACTTCTACCACATTCATGACTGACATGCAAGAGAGGGAGATGAACAGACTGAGCATCTGTTTGTAGACAACATCCCTTTTCCTATTTGCTTAATGTACAGGTTCTTGATCTGGAGACTTTTGAAATGCAGAGGGAGGAGACACCAGGGTGGAATTGTCTGGCATCAGTCCTATTTATGTACCGACATGAAATGCTGACCATGGTGAACAGAGACCACTCAGATCAGCGTAGACAACTTCACAAAGATGCAATTCTGGCCCGTGGCTAGCCATCACCATTGTGGTTAACAGAACTGAATGGCCTGGGCTAAATCAATGCTGTGCAAATCACATCAGCACATGCCACCTATGCGCACAAAGTCAACTGCTGAACACAAAAAGACTCAGGGTCACGGGTGCCAGGCAGAACTTAGATGCTGCTACATCCTGACTGTTGGTATTAGAAGAATACCTAAGTGCTACCTGAAACCATGTAGAGATGTGACCATTAATTCAAATTATAGCAAGAATGAAAACGTATGATTTTTGCCGGGCGTGGTGGTGCATGCCTTTAATCCCAACACTCAGGAGGCAGAGGCAGGCAGATTTCTGAGTTTGAGGCCAGCCTGGTCTACAAAGTGAGTTCCAGGACAGCCAGGGCTATATATACAGAGAAACCCTGTCTCGGGGGAAAAAAAAAAGAGAGAGAGCAAAAAAGAAAGAAAACGTATGATTTTTAGTCTAAAAAGTGATTCTGGGCAGAATTCAGCTGCGATCTACCACTGTGTCCTATGATACGGAGTCAAGGTGAGAATGTACTGACTCATTTCTATTTATTTATTTTAGAGGCAAGGGCTCACTACATAGGCCAGGGAGCCCTTGACCCGCCTGCCTCAGCCTCTCAGTGATAGAATCAGGTATCTGCCACCATGCCCAGGATGTCTAGACTAACTCTAAGCTCACAGTAGACAATCTCATGTTCTCTCTTTTAAAGTCCCATTGTTCCTTCATGAGGAGAATCTGGTTATGTGAGTGGCTTTAAAGATGAGGATATGTGTTGGAGAGATGGCTCAGCAGTTAAGAGCACTGACTGCTCTTTCAGAGGTCCTGAGTTCAATTTCCAGCAACCACATGGTGGCTCACAACCATCTGTAATGTGATCCAATGCCCTCTTCTGGTGTGCCTGAAGACAGCAGACAGTGTATACACATAAATAAAAAAAACAAATCCTTAAAAAAAAAATGAGGATATGCACCTTGAACTTGCTGGTTGTGTTGTGTGTCAACTTCACACAAGCTGGACTTATCACAGAGAAAGGAGCTTCACTTGAGGAAGTGCCTCCATGAGATCCAGCTGTGGGACATTTTCTCAATTAGTGATCAAGGGGGAAAGGCCCCTTGTGGGTGGGACCATCCCTGGGCTGGTAGTCTTGGATTCTATAAGAGAGCAGGCTGAGCAAGCCAGGGGAAGCAAGCCAGTAAGGAACATCCCTCCATGGCCTCTGCATCAGCTCCTGCTTCCTGACCTGCTTGAGTTCCAGTCCTGACTTCCTTGGTGATGAACAGCAATGTGAAAGTGTAAGCTGAATAAGCCCTCTCCTCTCCAACTTGCTTCTTGGTTATGATGTTTTGTCCAGGAATAGAAACCCTGACTAAGACATACCTTTCATGTAAATTTCCAAATGCCATCTGCTGTAGCACTTATAGGAACGATCAATGAGAAATTATGCGCTTCCGGGTAAACTTATTAGTCTACGTGACACAATTCAGGTGTAAAAATAACAGTATTCTTTCCCCTCTGTGTACCTATTTTGTATATGTGTGACACACACACACACACACACACACACACACACAGACACATATGTATGTGTGTATATATGTATATGTATATGTAACTGTAAGCACATGTTTATGAATGTGTGCATGTGGAGGCCACATGTGGGCATCTTCAGCAACTATGTCCATCTTAATGATTTGTATTTCTTTTTACTGATGCAGGTCTGTGACTGAATGCCGTGTGTGTGTGTGTGTGTGTGTGTGTGTGTGTGTGTGTGTGTGTGTGTCGAGCCCGAGCGCTGGGCAGAGAGCCCCTCTGCTCTGGGCTGCTGCGCATCTCTCTCCCCCCACTCCCCTTGTTTTCTGAGATGTGGTCTTTTGTCTGAACTTGGAACTCACTGATTAAGCCGGACAGGTTCGGGAGCCCTAAAGATCTTGTCCCCGACTCTCCAGTGCTGGCACTACAGGTGAGTGTTGTCAGGCCTGGCTTTAACTTTTAATTTATTTATTTTTAATTGTTTATTTTCTGAGACAGGTTCTCACTATATAGCTCTGGCTGTTCTGGAACTTACTCTGTAGATCAGGCTGGCCTTGAACTCAGTTATTTACCAGCCTCTATCTCCTAAGGGCTGGGATTAAAGGTGTGCAGCACTATGCCTGTCTGTGCCTGGGTCTTTTCAAGTAGGCTCTGAAGGTTCTAAGGCAGGTCCTCATGCCCGTGTGGTACTTACAGAGACACCTTCCGATCCTTAAGTCACCAATGTTTTTAAAAAGGTGTGGCAGGCTCCCTCTGCAGTGTCTGGGGACGCACACTGGGGGAGGTGGCTGTTTACTAGGCAGCCTGACAATATTCCAGTACATCTGGAAACCAGCAGACCTGTTCAGATGCATTCCAGCCTGAAGACTTTTAGAGCTTCAGATTAATATCAGCTTTGAGGTACTACTGCCACGGGTGGAAGAAGGCTCAAACAATTTAATAACATCGAATATAGTTTTTAAAAAATATTTGTCTATAAGAGCTTGTAGTTTATTTTGATAAGAACTCTTCCTACTTAGATAATAAGGCCTAACTAGTGTTCAAAAACAGTTCAGGAGAGTTCTCTTACTGAAGATTTTGCTACCAAAAAACTGAGCAAACACAGCCTCCTGTAGCACTGGAGCCCTCCAGGCTATATGGTGTTAGAGCAGGCTATGACTGCAGCTCCTCTGACAGGGGAGGGAAGAGGAACCGACCTCAGGGCTCTCTCTTACACTATCAGTTTAGCTTAAGTCTGTGAAGACACAGATTTTGATTCGGTAGTTCTGTGTCTTAGTGCAAGAAGCAATGTCCTGGGTTCAGTTACGAACTAGTTGTTGAGATTCTGTCTAATTCTTAACTCCACTTCTAATTCAGCCAACGAACGCATGGCTCATTGGGGCCTGTGCACATTGTAATCTTAGCAAGTTCAAGGCCAGCTTGGTCTACATACTGAATTCCAGACCAGTCAGGGTTACACAGTGGTTCCCTGTCTCAGAACAAGAACAAAGGTGGGAAGTGCAGGGCCACAGAGCCGCTGTGTGGAGAGGGGCTGTTAATTGAGCTTCTGGTTTATTACCATACAGGACATTACAAATCAGATTCTCAACCTCTGAGGGGTTGACGAAATCACCCCAAGTAGAATAGATGGGCTACCCAATGGATATTCATCCCCAAACCACATTACCCTAAGAAAATCCAATCAGATACATCATACATAGGGTTTAAATGTAATTTTATTTCTAACTGACAATGAATTCAGCACGTCCCATCCTCAGAGACTGGTCAGGGCATCAGCTGGTTTACAGCCCGTCTCCTTATCCTCATCTTTACCTGGGATTGTAGTAGGCAGAAAAGCAAGGCTTAACTTAGGAGCATTATAAGTCCTTAACTAAGATTTGTCTCAGACCCAAGTTCTCAAAAGTATGACATACAAGTTCTAGGTAAGTGAGCACCTTAAAAGGGAAAGGAAGGGAACAGACAGCTGTAGGAACAGCATGCACACCAGATCTCTATCTTATGTTCAGCAAGAGAAGGAGCGTGACACACACCTTTACCCCTCCCTGAATGTACTCCATCTAGTCTGCAATAAAGCATACTTATGAAGGAAAATTTAATAAAATTAACATGAAAAACATCTAAAACTTGATTACATTCTAATATCAATGCTTTAGGCAACTTTACTTTAAAGAACAGTTTGGGTAAGTAGACAAGAATAGAAACTGTTCAGACATTTACCACTTTATAGAATAATACCAACATTCACATAATATATTACAATGGTGCCACAATATAAAATACAAGATATATAAACTGACACACACGGTACATGCTTATATTACATTCTTATTACAGATTAAGACATGACATTTTCTAATCTTGTAAAAACACACTGAAGGTCACCATAACTTGTTATTTTTAAAAAAGTGTGTGTTTTGTATTACATGGTAATTCTTTGGTTTTATTTAAAATCATTGTAGTAATTAAAACAAGTAGCTTTTCTGAAAAGCTTGATTGTTTCATCCATGGTATAAGACAAAACTTCCATTTTATGAATAACTAAATATTCATGTACTGTAAATCCATAGGATGCATAAACTCAAAACCCCGTAAAGACTTTAGCTGGAGGACACGGTAATGCCCTCCTTAAGAGGCCAAGCCCGAAAGACTGAAATGAATGGACACCAAGCAAGCAGTCACACACATCAGCACTGCCATGAGAGACGTCTGACCAAATGAGAAACAAACTGCCCTTCTGAGTCATTTAAGGTTTCCTTTGGAAAGCTGGCGCCCAGAACTCCCAGCGCACGGATGATCGAGACAGGACCGTCCAGAGCAAGATTATGTGCATTCTGGTGGGTAAGGGGCGACTTCGGCTGCTAACCGGCCGAGGGAAGCACCGTTTGCTAAATGCACCAATCAGCCACCGTCTAACACGAGCAACTCCCTCATCTCACGGCAAGTGGCGCTTTTGCTTTTTTACTTTCAAGTTTTTTTCTTCCTATGTAAGAAATGCAGGGAGAGCAACTTCAGATGCTACTTCCATCAGTACACAGCCAGGAAAGAAAGCATCAGGTAAGCAACAGAACAGGTTTGGTTTTCCTTTTGACTGTACCTCTATCTGGAGAGTTTAGCAAAGTTGCAGACGAGGAGGAGAGCCGCTTGCTAATGACAGGATCAACATGTTTCGAAAGATTCATGGTCGAAACTGAGCGCCTGTCTGGATCTAAAACAAATGGAGAGAGTGCTAATTGACGGCTGGCATGTAGGATCGCATTTCCTAGTTCAGCGGTGGGACAAGCAGCAGGACTGGAGGCCACTGGCATAGTTTCTAGATCTTCCACCCAGCACAGTTCTCTAAGTGGACACACTAGAGGAACTTACAGGCTAGAAATAAAACGTGATTTTCTTAAGAAATGATCAAAACGTTTAGTTCACCAGTTTAAACTCAAGCATGCTTTTATGATACAAGGAGATGAAGACAAACCCAGGAGCAGAGGAAGGCTACTGAGCCGATGTAGACCAACTGTGAAGCAAAGAGGGGCCTGGGACGGTGGGTAAGATATGGAGAACCTGTAGCAAAGTGCACACCCAGGGTGTGTGAGTGTGTGAGAGTGTGTGCGTGTGCGTGCCTGTGAAGTACATGCCTGATTTCCAGGGTGTGTGAGTGTGTGAGAGTGTGTGCGTGTGCGCGCCTGTGAAGTACTGCCTGATTTTGCTGCAGACCCCCTTGCTTGTACATTTGCAGCATTGACATTCAGTATAGGATGATTTGATTGACAAGTAAGGACGTAGGCTGGGGCCTGCCTATATCCTAGCTACGAGGAAGCTAAGTCAGAACTATACATTTGAGGCCAGCCTGGGGATCTTCGCAAGCCCACCACCTGGATTTTTTTCCCCCCTTTTTGACAGACAGGGTCTCAACATGACCTGGCCTGAGACTTGCTATGCCTCTAACCTCCAACTCAAAGGGTTGCAGGTAAACACCACTTAGTACACGGCAGTCACTCTGTCTGTTTCCCTATCTTTCCTGGGACTGAACCCGTGGTTAGGTAAGGGCTCTGCAATTGAGCTGTACCTGCAGCCCAAGACTCTGTCTCCA
Source organism: Mus minutoides (assembly GCA_902729485.2). Taxonomy (NCBI): domain Eukaryota; kingdom Metazoa; phylum Chordata; class Mammalia; order Rodentia; family Muridae; genus Mus; species Mus minutoides. Next base: position 801,615 of record LR749625.1, on the reverse strand, counting down.
CAGAACATAAGCAGACAGAGAGGGTTCAGTGCTGGAGAGTTTGCCTCCTGTGCCATGGCTCTGGGTTTGAGCCTTAGTACTGGGAGTGTGGGTGGCTCTGATCTCAAAAGGTGGAATCAGTACATAAACTTGCCCAGCAGAACTGACAGCAATATAAACTAGAATTCAACCAAAGCCAATGAGTATTACTGTGAAACTTATCCTGCAGCCAAATAATTGAAGAAAGACTTTAGAATTCACAGTCTTGCTCACCAGTGTTCGTGATGCCCGAACGAACTCCATGGAATAAAAACAATCCACCTACTGCATGTGTGACGTGGCTGAGGTTAGATATGTGGGCTATGGCCTCCATTACTGGAGGATGAAAGTACAACCTAAAATGCTCTCCACAGGGCAGCCTTTGCACTGTTTCCACTGCTCTGAATAACCTTAGCAGTAAGCAGTTTTGACCAGTTTTGCTCTGCAGTCCAGCCATTTTGACTATTATCTACAACCTGCTGGTGATAAGTCTCATTAATGAGAAGGGGATCTTCAACTGGAAATCACTTTTATAGCTGACATTTAGTTATGTTTTAAAAAGAAAAATAAATTAACAAGTGTGATTCCTGTGCCTTTCATTTACATTTATCTGCTGGGGTTTGGACAATGAGAAAAAATACAAGTCCAGAGGGGAAATAGTACCTGGAGCATCCTGATGCTGAATGTGGGTGGGCACATAAGAAGGATGCTGAAAGCCGAGGCCATGTGGTTCTACAGAGACACATTTCCCAACATTGCTTATATACTAAGATTTAGCTGGCAAAGCCATGTCTAAATTAAGTCTATCCCCAGGTACTTGTCAATAGGTTACTAAAAACAGATCTATTTCCTAGTAAGCAAGAAAAAGATGAGCTAGACAGTCATCCACCAGAGTAGCGTGAATGGCGAAGTCCACAGTTCTATGATGAGTGGTGAAACCATAGAGGCAAGCCATGGTGTACAGTGCGGTGCCATCTGACAATTTTCTCACTGAACAAGAAACTATTTCACAAAAGGATTGGTGGGTTTACAAATAAAAGTTTTTCCATGGTAATACTAGCTGATGTGCCAGCAAGGCAGAGAAGACACTAACTTTAATGGCTTTAACGGTTCTAGGCTAGGAAGACTTTGTGTGATTAACAGGGTTAGTACAGGGCTGCTGTGAAGGAAGGGAGGGGGAAGAAGCCAATGAGCAGCATGGATGACTCGCTCGAACCCGCAGCGGGCGGGTTGCTTCCTAGCTTTTAGAACTTGGATCAGTTCCAACCGTTTCTCACACACAGGTCTTGTGGAGTGGACCAGCAGTCACTGGATTTCATCTAACAGCTTTACTGCTTCAAATAGCACAGTGGAAAGCATGAATTAAGGCTAAGTATATTTATTGTTTCTCAAAGGTGTTTTGACACTGTACAACAAAGCATTTCTGTCATAAAGACAGAAAGCATGAAGCTTGGTAAAACAAAGATATGGTTATAAAAACATTTACCATGACCATTTTTCTTCACGGAGCATCCATGGAAACTGTTCCTGACAAAGCACATCACATCTTTATGATGGCAGATTTGGTGTGCGCTCCATCACAGATGGCAAGGGCCACACGTCACAGGGGAAAATGTCATAGGGAAATAAGTTGTGGTTGTGCTTGCTAAACTTAAAAACAAAAGAGTTGGGGGTGTTGTAAAAAACAGTAACGAGGAGGCTGGAGAGATGACTCAGTGGTTAGGAGCACTGGATACTCTTCCAGAGGTTCTGAGTTCAATTCCCTGCAACAGCATGGTTGCTTACAAGCATCTGTAATGGGATCTCATTAATAAATTTAATTTTATGTAATTTCATATACATAAAATTAAAATCCATCAGAAAATATTTAAAAGAATAATGAAAACACACAGCAAACACGCAAAGAAAAATTCAACTGGATAAAAGTGAAGCTGATTCCGAGTAATAGTACTGATGGTTGTGGGGATTGATAACCTGGACGCTCTCTGCAGGTAATTCTAGCTACAAGACTCTTTTTTTTTTTTTTTTTTTTTGGTTTTTCGAGACAGGGTTTCTCTGTGTAGCCCTGGCTGTCCTGGAACTCACTTTGTAGACCAGGCTGGCCTCGAACTCAGAAATCCGCCTGCCTCTGCCTCCCGAGTGCTGGGATTAAAGGCGTGCGCCAGCTACAAGACTCTTAAATGGGTTTTATTAAATATTACGTAGAGAGAAAGCAAATGTGCCATGTGTGGTCATTTCAACAACCTTCAAGTCACCTGGCCCTGAGTAACAAACAGTGGTCATCTCGGGTCCTGGTCTATGCAAGACACAGCAGCCTGCCTGGTGACCAGATGTTGGTCGAGTGATCCATGACTAACTGGTCCTATGTCTGGGGGTGCGAGCTACAAAGCAGGCAGTAAGCAATTACAAGGATGTCTGTACCAGATTTTCTAATACCACCTCTAAAGCTGTGATATGGTGGTCCACGCCTGCTAAACCAAAGAGAAAAAAAAAGGAAACAGAAAGAAAGAAAAGTAAATGACATACTGTGTAAGCACTGAGGTACACTGAATTTACAGTACAAAGATAAGCCTTCTGCTAATGTCATATTTCAAGATAACTTTATGTCCATTCAAGGAGAGAGAAGTAGCCTCGTTGTGTACCACTGTTTCTGGTCTGAGGTATCAGCATGTGTTCCTACAGAACATCAGTGATGCACAGGTTAGGTCACAGCACATGTGCTCATGGGACAGATGCTGATCCAGCTGTGTTGCTGAGATCCTTCCAGAGCAGAAAGTGACCCTGAATAACATCCCACAGCCCTGCAAACCTTATGCAAATAGATCCTTAAACCAGTTGAGGCTGTTGGGCTCAGAGGTGCTACACAGTCTTCTCTCTAGGGAAAGAAGCTCACACCAAGGCAAAGAGAGGACCCTGGGTCTTACCTCCATCACCCTCTTGTCCTCAAATAGTGGAAGCATCATTTAATTACAGTTTAATGATTTCTGAGGGATTTTGTTCTGCAACGAGAGATTTAGGGGGGAAAAAGCCCCAAAACCCAAAACCAAATGCACTCTTGCTGTCCAGCAAAAACTACAACCAAACTCCAAGAAGGAGCTTGAAAGTGGTGTCTGCATTACCTCCACTGTGGATGCTTGAGCTCCCGTGGAGAGGGCTTCCCCAGGACCAGCGGTTAGACCTCTGTCTTGGCTTCTGGCTCCTTTCCATCGTCCGCCGGACAACAGCTTCATGGCGCTCCTTCCAGGGGATAGAAGAGCTGACAGTTAGGTTTATAGCTGTTTGAAGGTTCTGCAGCTTAAGCCAGAACAGAGTGGACTACAGAGCGGACTTACCTAATGTCTTGCCCTACTATGGTGGTTTTATAATCTGTTTCCTAACGCCTGCACTTTAAGATGGGAACAGTAACAATCTTGGGTCGTTTCTGCAACCATCAGTTCCCAGTTCAGAAGTCCTTGTGTATAACAGATACCCAGATAAATACTTTCCTACTGGTTGGGACACCTCCACCAACACTAGTGCAGTCTTCACTTAAGCTGAAACTCAACATGTGCTTTTATGTACAATTATGTGCATAACATACATGTTCTGTGTCTCCATAACCTCAGTCTTGTGATCCTCCTGTTTCAGTCTCCTGATGGCAAGAACTATAGATGTGTACCATTATGCCCCACTTAATTTGTCCGTGTGTGTCCGTGTGTCTGTGTGTGTGTGCGCGCACGCGTGTGCCCGTGCGAGGGGGGAGGGAGAGAAGGTGCCAGAACCTTATGCAAGCACTTGTCCCATGTCTATAAGTCAGCCTCATATGGAGCCATATTTTAAAAATAGAAATCAGAGCTGGGTGGTGGTGGTGCACACCTTTAATCCCAGCACTTGGGAGGCAGAGGCAGGTGGATTTCTGAGTTCGAGGCCAGCCTGGTCTACAAAGTGAGAACCAGGACAGCCCTGTCTCAAAAAACCAAAAAAAAAAAAAAAACAAAACCCTAGAAATCAGAAAGTGAGAACACAGTATTTTTTCTCACCCCCACCCACAAAGCAGAGTGGACCTATTACAGAAAAGTGAGAAAGAACTCTCAAGAATAGGAAGGAGTCCAAGAGAGAAAAACTCTTTTCTTTGAGGCTTCGTCTTCATTGGCTAGCCTTGAACTTGTGACAAACCTACCTCATCTATTTTCTGAGTGTTGGGCTTCCAAGCATGCTTCACCCCACCTGGCAGGGACTCTCATAGCTTACTATGTTGTATAACCTTACTATTTTGAGTATAACTGCACCCCCATCTCTAAAACCTTACTATTTTGAGTATAACTGCCCCCCCATCTCTAAAACCTTATATAACAGTTATTTAAGGGTTAAGTGCAAATGAAGTGCATATGTGTAAATATTTACCTACATGGAAATATTTGCATATGGCAATACCCTATGGAAGCCCACTGGGTGATATTAGCACTTCAGAACAGCTGAATTAAGCAGTAATTTGCATTAAGGTTCCACGAGAGACATGAGAACTCAGTGTTCCAGCAGCAACACTATCAACAACCAGCCGGCTTCTATCCCCCCCACACCGCAGTCTGCACCGGCAGGATGGAGCAGGGGAGCCCCTCCCATACCTTGTCCTCCTCCAGTCTCTGCCTCCGCTTCTCTTCCACCGCAGCCCTCCTCCGCTCCTCCTTCAGCCGCTGGTCCTCCAGCTTCTTCTTCCTCGCTTCCAGGTGCCTTTCATAGTGCTGCCGGGCTCGCTCTTCTCTCTCTAACCAGACGGTTTCTCGTGCAGCTTTGGGGAAAAACAGGGAGATCCAACACAGGGCAGCTTAGAACTTGAATGGCTGATGCTGGTGCATGAAGCCAGCTCTGTGAGTGTGTACAATCTGGCAAGGCCTTTGCTTTTCTCACTATGCCAAGGAGGGTGCCCTGGATTCTGCTCTTTAGGAACATGTATAGCTAGCTCTCTGGGGCACAGCCTGCATGCCTCTGGGATCAACAGTTCCATTTCCATAATCTCTTTTTAAAAAGTGGTACCCTTGGCTGGTGACATGGCTCAGCGTGTAAAAGCACTCGCCAAGGCAAGCATGAGGACACAAGTTCCTTCCCCAGCATCCAACTTAGGAGGCAGAGGCAGCAACAGGCAGAACCCTACACCAACTGGCCAGCTAGCTTGACTGGCAAGATCATAATGAGAGCCACGTCTCAAAAGCACGGTAGATGGCTTCTGCGAAGTCACCTCACACTCACCTCTGGGTACAACATGCACCTCCTCCAAACATACTCACATATACATACAAATACACAGAAAGAACCAAGAACAATTGCTCAATGATGGAGGACCTTTCTTTCCTTTATATGCTCCTTTCCCATTTCAGGAAGTAAACTTATCCTCAGAGCTACTTTAACATATGAAGTTTCCTCTGACCATGATAACTAAAAATCCATGTGAGAATGTCCAAAATTTGGACCATATAACCTTTAAATTTTTGAGACATAATCTTATGTAGCCCTTGAACTTGTTATGTATTTTAGGATAGCTGTTGAATTCCTAGTCCTACCTGCACCCCAGAAGTACAACCATTGTAAGTGTATACCACTACAATGCTGTTTGTAATTCTGCAGCATTAACTATTTCTCAAAGTTAGTATCTGTGGACATAAATCTTCTCAAAGAGCTGAACTGGCTTGCTGTTGGTGAAAGGACAAGGTCAGTTCAAGGTGAGGCTTCTTTGAGCCATCCAGGGCAGCAAGGAGGAGAGCTGGGGTCACAGGCTTCCCCACAACTCTGCTGCAGAGCCCTGCCAAGCTTCCACCACAGCCACTTGGACTTCAGTCATCTGATCAAACTCGAGTAAGCTCGTTTCCAAAGCTCCTACCTACGGCCTGAGAGAGACTCCCAGGCTCACGTTAAAAACTGACTTTATGGAAGAGCACCTACTATTATGCTCTATACAGCATGCTCTGAATGACTAAAGCCTTCTTGAAACTTAGCAGGAGCACAGAATTCCGACAGCTAGATGAACTCATGTACATAAAGTTGCTTTTTTTTTTTTACATAGTTACCTTATTGGCAAGCTTTTAATGACACACAGAAAGATACATTAGAGTGGTTTAACACCCCCCCCCCCCGCCTCCCCTTTTTTTTCAAGACAGGGCTTCTCTGTGTAAGTTTACCTATCCTGAACTTGTTTTGTAAACCAAGCTGGCCTCAAATTCAGAAATCTGACTGTCTTTGCTTCCCAACTGCTGAGATTAAAGGTGTGCACCACTGTATCTGGCCCTATAGTGGTAGCTCTTATAGAGACTTAGCTGGTACAAACTACCAGAACGTGCAATGACTGCTCCTCTTACTCTGGAAGCCATATATCCCATTTCTATCTCTGTGAGACACTATACCATTCAAGTTGTTCCAGAGTGTAACTATTCTGCACTTAACGTTTTTCTACTTAAAATCTCTTAGAGATCTTTTCATGTTAAAATAGAAAAGCCTGACTCTAATTGCATTTTTAATGGCTCTGTAGCATTTTATTGCTTATACATTGTTCAAATAGACAATTAGTGCTTGCTTGATAGTAACAAACTTAAGAATGTTTCAGGTGATCTAACTCCGACTTTGGGTTCCAGCACTGGGCAAGCACAGATCTCTCCCATTTGGCACACTCCTCATATTCCAGGCTACTAATAACAAAACAATGCCCAGTTTTTATTCTCTGGTGGCACTGAAGGATCTGAGATTCAAGGTGTGCACCACTATATCTGTCCCTGTAGTGGTAGCTCTTAGGGAGAGGCTCATTGGGAGCACATGTGCACAGCATCTGGGAGGCCCCAGGCTGGATCCCAGCCTTTCAATGCAGCAATGGAATGCAGTAAACATCTGTNAGGAACTTGGTTTTTATTTTTTGTGGTGTTGAGGACAAGTAATTTCCATTTCTAGTAAACCTGCAGGTAGATCTAAGACAAGTGGTCCACTGGTGTGTGAGGAGACCTGCTACACTGGTCTTCTGTGGTTAACTTGACATCTAACACTTTAGCATTTCCTAAGCTCTGTTTTCTATGTAGCAGATGTTCCCCCATCTCCCAGAGTAAGTTTCAACCACTTGAACACATCCAAACATCTTAATAATTAATTACTTCCTAGTTCTCTGTGAAAAGCATCTTAAGAATTACTTCCTGGTGCACTGTGAAAAGCATCTTAAGAATTACTTCCTGGTTCACTGTGAAAAGTATCTTAAGAATTACTTCCTGGTTCACTGTGAACTACTGACTGGTCCACCCAATCTTGGGTAAGCTACCTGGAATGAGTTCTATCAGAGCAAGTTGTGGGGAAACACAGGGGCTTTTACACAATTATGAGGATTAAACCATAATTATACTTCAAGTAGCACAACAGTTCTCTGGACTTAGGAAAATCTGTCCACAAATTTCACCTTTGTCACCAACATCTTAACTAAAAAATTAAAGTGATTAATTTTACAACAAATAATCCCTTGAAGACCTTTTCTTTGAGAACATTTGGGGGTTCTGGGGGTGACCTGCGGCCTTGCACGCTCATACTAGGTAAGCGCGGCCCCCAGGAGCTACTGTCCTGCTTCTACTTCTGCCTCTAACAGGACGTGGAGATTCTATTGCACAGCTTCCCCCCACACCCCTCAAAGTACAACAATTGTCTGTAAACGGTCACACCTCACAGAGAGACTAGGCAAACAATGTTGGGAAACAAATGCTACTTCCTGGTCATTGCAGCACCCGCGCCTGCCTGCAGGGGAGCCCTTGGATGAGGGCTCTGCATGTTTCCTGCGGCTATTAAACTATTTTTAAGAATTGAAAGTTTTAGCCGGGCGTGGTGGCGCACGCCTTTAATCCCAGCACTTGGGAGGCAGAGGCAGGCGGATTTCTGAGTTCGAGGCCAGCCTGGTCTACAAAGTGAGTTCCAGGACAGCCAGGGCTACACGGAGAAACCCTGTCTCAAAAAACCAAAAAAAAAAAAAAAAAAAAAAGAATTGAAAGTTTACTTATGAATGTTAGTAATTTAAACTATTAACCTATAGTTTTGAGGCTGAACATTTTTTCAGTAAGAATTCTGAACATAAAACAAACTGAAAAACAAAAAGGCAGCAATTGCTATAGACTGAATTGTGTCCTCTATCTCCAAACTCCCATGTTAAAGCTCTAATCCCCATGACTGTATTGGGAAGCAAGTCCTTTCGAAGGTAATTAAGAGTAAAGTGGCTGGGCACGGTGGTGCATGCCTACAATCTCAGCACTGAAGCAAAGGTAGAGAAGACCACTGTTCCAGGCCGCCGGGCCATGCTACACAGAAGACCCTGTTTTCAAGAAGCCAAACTATAAACTTAAGAAAAAGATCAAATGGGTCCCTAGGGAGGCTCATCTGATAGAATTTGTGGGTTTGTTTTTAAGAAGACACAACAGTGTGTACTCTCTCACTGTGTGTGTGATGCTTGTGTACTACAGTGCACATATGGAGATCAAAAAACAACTTTGTGAAGTTCTTTCCTTCTATCTTTATTTGGCTACGTGGAATTAGGCACAGGTCTCCTGGCTTGCAGCAAGTGTGTTTATCTGCTGAGCCATTTTTTGTTTTCTCTGGATGCCCGTGCTCTGAGGAGAGCACCCTAAGCAGGCATGAGACACTGGTCTGGGGCTTCTCCGACTCCAAACTATGAGAAAATGTAATTCTGAGGCTGAAGCCACCCAGCCCATGGAATTCTGTGAGGACAGTGCCCTGGAGGTCAGTGAGTGGCCAGAAAGCTGGTTGCATCTTTAAGTACTCAACAGTCATTTAATTTCATCAAGATGCACCTATGTGAAAGAAGACAAACCACGAAACACTGTGAATGTTAACCTTCCTCCTTTAAAGTTAATTCATGCCTAGTTCTTCGGTTCTTAAAAAGGAAATGGACGACACTCCCTAAGCTTCAGTAATATGGACATGAGCAAGTCAGTCTCATCTGCAACCAGGATGTTCTCACAGCACAGTAACGGTAGCAAGAAGTTGGTGTTATACAACATGGAAATGTGCTATCAGGCTGGAGTCTATTTAGAAACACACAGTGCCTGTTTGTTAAAGAGAATTTAGAATGAAAAATAGGTACTGGGGTAGACACACAAGGTGCATAGGAACTTGAGCCTACCCATATTCTGCCACTGAACAGCTATGGGCCAGTGAACAAGTAATGCTGTGTGAGGCTCTCTTCTTGAAATCACTACAGTACTGACTTCCGGTCAGGACTGTTGATGAGCTCATGTAACACCTACAACACTTGGTCTAGTGCCATGCTCCTCTGTGGGGGCGGCAAACGGAATAATGGGCTGTGTGTTAATCCTGGTAACTCCTGTTCTACTGCCACAGACAGCAGTCAGCCAACAGAAGATGCAGGTAGGATAGATATACAAGAGTGAGCTTGCTCACAAGCTGGGGTGGACACCCCACCCACACCCGTCATGGTCTTTCTGAGCAGGCTTATGTCTGTACAGGTGGAGAACATAATTCACTGCTGGAATAGAATGGAGAACACATGGATGCCATCAATTGCTTGAAGGAGATGTGGCTTAATTTAGCTCATGATTCTAAGAAGTGGGAAGAGAGAGGGAAGAAGAAGTAAGATACTCTAGAGATGGAGAGTGAAGTTACTTTACAGGACTTAGAGCACTCATGTAGAAAATACTTATCTCATTTAATGAGGTTGGAATTGAGAATTTGAGTATAAGCCCCTACATTCAGATCCTAAGCAACACAAGTATACACACACACACACACACACACACACACACACACACACACAGGAGGGAGGGAAGGAACCTAGGCAACAACTGTAAATGTTGCAGAAGTTAAGGACTTATGACGTGAAAATAAAACTGCTAAGAGTACAGAAAGCACACGAACCTTCCAGAGTGTTTACCACTATGAAATGAACAGCATTTCTTTGCATCAAAACAACCCCCAACACTTCCAGACCACACACACTACCCTCTTCCTATAAAAGAAAAACAAAGGAGACGGAGTTTTTCAAAATCTATAGGAATCTGGGCATGCCAATGCTGTCTGTAATCCCAGTCCCAGGGAGGCTGAGCAAGTGTATCATGAGTTCAAGACTAGTCTACTCACATACTGAGATCTTGTTTTAACCCTACCATCTTCCCCACCCTTTCTCCCAAATGGCAGCAATAAAATCAGTATCAATCCTATAGCAAGACTGACTGCTTGTTTTGATTACCAAATGTCCAGGTCCACTGTTTGAAAGTCTCAGAGGGTAGAGTTCAATTTCCACTGACATGTCTGCCTAGCACTGAGGCCCTGGAGCTGATCGCCACTATAGAAAGGAAGAAGCAACCAGAACCACGAGAATAATGAATAGACCCCCATGACATGTTTTGAAATGAAAATTAAAAAAGTATCAAGCAGAACTATTACCATCATACAAAGCAGGCTTGGAGATGAACTGAGAAAACAAGATCCAGAGCGGTCTGATGTTTCCAACAACATACACATGCAGCAGGAGAACTAGAGCAGGGCTTTTAACTCAGCTGCCTGTAGCGCTGGGCTTTGCCCGCCTTCTCCCACCCTGAAGCAGAGCCTGCTTTTCTCACGTCAGACCCCTGGGAGCAGTGAGTAGGGTCTGGAAGCACAGGTCCGTCCTCTGTGGCCCCTTCAGATGCCTGACACTGTAGAAACAGCGCTGAGCGGTGCCTTCCCTAACCAACCCTCTACTGTCAGCTTTCTCCCTCCGGCTCCACCTGCATCTGAGTCTATCTAGTCTTTTACTTCTTCACACCTACTCTGTTTGTCCCAAGCAGCTTTATCAACACATACCTAGAACACCCCGGGTCCTTTACTGGCGCTGCCTCTGTCCACAACACTGCCTTCTGCCTGCTGGTCTTTCGGAGCTCAAGCTGCTTCCTGTCAAAGCTTTTCCTGAGAGAAGCAGAATTCCCCAGCTCCATTCAGAGAGCACTTGGGAGGCAGAGGCAGGCGAATTCCTGAGTTCGAGGCCAGCCTGGTCTACACAGTGAGTTCCAGGACAGCCAGGGCTATACAGAGAAACCCTGTCTCGAAAAACCAAAACCAAAACCAAAACCAGAGGGCTACCACTGCTGAGGGGTTACTCTGCTCTTGCCTGTGTTTACTGGGTTTGTTAAAACAAGCCATGGGGTCCATTCATAGCATAGGAGTAGGTGGGAAATGAAGGGAAGGAGGGAGGGAGGGAGGGAGGGGAGGAGGGAGGGGAGGAGGGAGGGAGAAGAGGAGGGGAGGGGGGAAGGAGAGGAGGGAGAGAGGGGAAGAGGGAGATAGGAAGAGAGGGAGGGAAGGAGAGCTAAGGAGTAAATGACTGTCAATCAAGATTTTCATTTCATTGTCTTGATGAATGTAATTTGAGGCTTTCCCATGTTATATTTTATTTTATTTTATTTTATTTTATTCTTTGAGATGAAATTATACTCTGCAGCTTAAGCAGGCCTGGAAGTCACTATATAGCCCAAGCTGGTTTTGAACTCTGGGTAATCCTTCTATCTCAGTGTCCCGAGAGCTGGGATAACACTGTCTGCCCTTTAACTGTAATGAGAGTATGTAGAACTGTTTGGCCTGCCCTTGCAGGATACCCACACTGTCTCCGATCTGAGAGGCCTTCAGTGGGAACTTTGCCGGTTTCCCTGTGCTTGAAGGCCAATGGAATTGAGGTGCTGGAACAGAGACTTACACATACAGAAACCCTGTAGCACCCCCTTATGTGTGGGGATAAGGTCTTGAAATAAGAAAGCAAGAACTTAGAAGAGATAAAGTTCCCAGCATTCTAATCTGAATATAGCTGCAGTGGAATCTTTTCACAGCTGCCTCATTGAGACCTCCCTAGGAGCACGGACCCCCTCCCCAGAATCATCAGGCCTGGAGTTCCAGGCACCCAGTCACCTGATGGGCCGTGCTCCTGTATTGTTACCTTCACGTGAGGCCCAGCTCATACTTCATGCTGAGCCGAGTCATGTACAGGCCTGAGAGACAGGGAGCAAGGTAACTTGCTCTCCATCTCATCAGGACATGTGAGTGGTGGAGCTGGAGTTTAGACTCCGGATTGTCTGACTCTGAAAGCACAAAGAGCCATTCTGTTAAAAGGTCTGGGCTGGAACCCCTCCTAGTGACTAATGTTCCTCCTCCACGTGGGGAGAGATATGGGAAGGTCCCATTAGTCAGTGTCTCCCTTAGACTTTATCATGCCCACAGGATTCTTACTGTTGAGGGTTAGGATCTTTATTTTCACACTTAAGGGCAAAGTAAATTTAGCAGTAAAAAGATAAAGAGTTTGTCACATTATCCATCTGATCCTAAGACTTAATTCAGACCCTGCTTACCTAAACCATCCACAAATAAGCATCCAGTCTTCCAACTGGCTGACTCACGACACAGCTGCCCAGGTCTGTGCTCACAGGAGGCATCTGCATCCAGAGCCGGCTCTTCCCGACCTGAGGGTCTAGGAACTTCAGTAGAGTGATGCACCAAGTGCCTGAGTTGGGAGGGCAGGGCTACGACTGGCCAGAGAGCTGCTAAACCTGCGCACTTGCAGTCTGGTGAGAAACTAACTACTCAGAGTACTGCTCTCTGGGCTCTGATGCAGTCCTCTCCTCCTTCCCCTTTTGGCCTCTCCTTTTTGGGTGACTAAAGTTTCCAAACCTTTCCTCAAAAGAACACTGTTCAACAAATGATGTTAAGTAAAACCAGAAGGGACTTCACACACGTTAGCTTGGGTCACACCATTATTGGCTGTTTGTTAATTAATACTAACTTGAGATGAACATCCTATACCAGGTTGAAATGATTTATCTCTCGATTATATGATAACACATTAGAATTAGAATGGAGAAAAAGGCAAAGTAAAGCTATGGCTGGAAGGGCAGAGTCTGATATAATTACCTCAGCTAAGTGAAATTTGTTCCAAGGCCAAAGTCATTTTTATATTATTGTGTTATTTTGAAAACACATTCTGATAAATCTCTAGAACAGTTTTAAACTTAGCTATGAAAGCCAACACAAGCTAAATATTTAGAAGGTCAACAAGATCTGTATGAATATGTTATACACACACACACACACACACACAAACACACTGTAATAATCTTTCATCACTAATTTTTTTTTTCCGAGACAGGGTTTCTTTGTATAGTCCTGGCTGTCCTGGAACTCACTCTGTAGACCAGGCTGGCCTTGAACTCAGAAATCTGCCTGCCTCTGCCTCCCAAGTGCTGGGATTAAAAAAACCAACCCCCCCCCCCAAAAAAAAAGAACTCAGCACCTATGTGACAGCACTACAGTCCAACAGGCACGGCAGGAGAATCAGCACCTGTGTGACAGCACTACAGTCCAACAGGCACTGCAGGAGAATCAGCACCTATGTGACAGCACTACAGTCCAACAGGCACTGCAGGAGAATCAGCACCTATGTGACAGCACTACAGTCCAACAGGCACGGCATGAGAATCAGCAGTGACACTGACCTGCAGTATTTGGTGTGCATACTTATGTTAAAATGCATAGATTTACTTAACATTCAACAAACAATTAATTGTTGGATTCACTATGCACACTGCTATTCTAGGTTTTTCTGTGGGCTTTATAAATAGAAAAAAAAGTACAAACCCTTTTCTTTTGTGGAACGTGTATCATAGTGGAGCCTGATGTAATGGTGGATAAATTAGGTATATGCCTGTTTATATGTTGGCAGTACTAGAGAGAAAGGGGAGTTCTAAATTGAAGGAGTTGCAAATCTGAGTAAGGGGGTCAGAAAATACTCCACTAAAGAGACAATACTTCAGTAAAATTTGAAGGGAGATATGAACTCTGTAGGTTTTTCAGATCGTGTATTCCATGTGAAGCCAACAGCAACTAGTAAGGTTCTGACTCAAGGATGTATCTGGTGAGTTTAAGGGACAGGAGGCAAACCACAGGATTCTGGTTTCTACAGAAAGCCACCAAGAGGTCTGACGCAGAGGTGTGACATGGAAGCCACATCTAAGTGGGTGGTGTTCACCGCCTTGTCAAGAATAGACAGTGTGGCTATGAGAGGATGTGAGAGCCTGCCAACAAGCAGGAGACCCTGCTGTCTGAAAGCACATGGAGAAGTCATCTAGGCAGGGCACTTACTGACACATGCTACCAAGCTGAGTCAGTTTTGGAGACAGATGACAATGTATCTATACAGAAGCTGAGTTCTCTCACTTGTAATCCTGGCACTCAGAGGGCTGACACAGGGGAAGGGCTGTGGGTTCCAGGCCAGCCTAGGCTACAGAGAAGTACCAGGAGAAGTAAGAACTGTCAACAGACTCCAAAGGAGCAGAGTGCATCAGAACAAATGATCAGACAAAGAAAAGAAAACTCTCCTGGGTGAAAAACCAAAATAAAGCAAAGCAAAACAAACCAAACAACAATAAAACCTCTGCAATTACGCTTTGAAAGTCAGACAACAAGAAATGCAGCAGTCGGGAGTGAGCGTCAAGGAGCAGCCTGAACTGACTTGGGTGGAGTGGAAGAGACAGAGGAGACTGCCTATAAAGCTTTAAGACTGAAACAAAAGCTTTCAGAGCGCAATGCCTTTGTCCAACCAATCCACAGAACAGTCTCATACAGGAAGAACTAGGATGAATTTATATGAAAAACTGAAGGATAATAGAAGAACATCCATACGATACAAAATCTGACCACTAAAGCACAACTCAGACATTTAACATAGAAAATAATAGATCCTGCCTATCTGCTCACCAGCACAAGCACACCATGCCACCAGATGAAATCTCAATTTCAACTACACTCAACAGAAAATAATCCCAATCGCAGGCCATTACTTTTTTCAAGTTTTCTAATAATTGAAACATTTCCACATGGGTCGCACAGCAAAGTTTGAAAGCACAGCAGCAGCTGACACGACCAACCATTTCTTCTTCTTATGTTGTGTGTATTTCAAAGGTTTCCTATTTATTTTGAATACCCCGGTGCTGGCCACCTTTCTAACCAACATTATGACTAGGGAGTAGACCAAAGCAGGAGGAGGGCAAGGCCAGCCGGCCACAGCCAGCCAACGTGCTTTCCAGGAACTTCCTGTCTGCAGGAAGCCTGGCAGAAGCGGGAGTCACTGGGTCTAGGAGAAACACCAGGCTCAGAGAAGAGCAGAGCGTAAGTATTTCCTGTCCAGTTAGTGGGAATGTGTTTAAAACAGCTCAGCAGCACTGAGCCTGTACTCCCAGCACCAAAAAGACAGACAATCCCAAGCTTGAGGCCAGCCTGGGTATAAAGACCCCATGTCAGTAAAAACAAAATCAACAAAAATGGCTGAATAGATGGTTCAGCGGATAAAGTGATTTCTCAAGACCTCAAGACCTAAATTTGATTCTCAAAATCTACATAATGGTAGAAACAATCAATCAATTCCATAAACTTATTCTCTGACCTCCAAACACACACTGTGTGGCATGGGGACCAACATATATAAATCACAGACACATATACATACATACACACATACACATACATACACAACTTACACACATATACACATAATATGTACACATACATATATAACATACAAATATGCACACAAATATGTACACATACATATACAACATACAAATACACACACACAAAGAAAAAAATTAAGTAAAAAAAGGAACAAAAGTAAAGAACACAGCAACAAACAAAATGCCATCTTGCTAACGAATGAAGTCATGATGCTACTGTAGCAAGGAAGAAAAACAGGCCTGTGCTAAAACTGTCACCAGGCCACTAGTGCCACACACTTGGATTCTTGATCAGGAACAGTAATAGAAATAGGGTAGAGAGGCTGGGTCTTCCCAAGGATGAACTAGCTCTTCTAGACTGGGCAGCTTCAGCAAGGCATGGGCCATATGTCTGCAAAGACCTCAGGCCCCAGCCTGTCTTAGTTACAAAACATCTACATATATCCAACAACCATTTTTTGCTTTACTTTTATTTTTGACAATTTCATATAGAGAACATTTTAGTTACTCTCACCCTCACTCTCTTATAGTTCTCACATCATTGTTGTTAGATTGAAACCATAAAAGATCACTCAATATACAAGTTCAATTCTGAAGAAGACAAACAAAAGACAGCGGATAAAGGAGGGTTTGGCATTGGTGTCCCTAGCCAAGATTCTAGAACAGGAAAACCACTCGCCACTTCCTGGTAAGCCAGTTCTGTGACTCGGCTTACACGGTGACTTCAGCAAACACAGGAGCCGATGACCTTTCACAAGAGCACATGACAGCAGATGTCACAGTGTTAAGTGTCTCTGTGCTACATGCAGAAAAAGTAGCCTTTCAACAAGGCGGTCCCTGAATGACCAGACACATGGCAGGCGCACAGGGCTTGGACTACCTAGCTGTTTTTCTCGTTCCTCTCGGCGTTCTCTGGCTAGCCGCTGCCGGTCATCAACCCGTAGCACAGGTGGGGGATCTGAAATGAGACAGAATGCAGGAGAAGAGATAATTTAAGAAAGACATAGATTGGTGTATATCTTTTGTTTAAAATATTGATCAATAAGGTGCTGAAGCAATAGTTAGGAATAATTATTCTTACAGAGGACCCACAATTGGCTCCCAGCCAATCATCAGGGGGTTTATAACCACTTATACTCAAGCTGTAGGAACCCTACAAGCTCTGCTGGAGCCGGTTGGCACCTGTACATGTGTACCCCCCCATATATACAACATTTTAACAATCTGATTGAAATATTAATATTCTTATGAAATTGGTATGTGTCTCACTCAGTGGTACACTTTGTTATGACTTTTCTGAGAGCTCCCGAGTGTTTTTCTTCTATTATAAGAGCATTAGAGAACAGGGAGGGTACAGCTCAGAGGTGATGCGTGGCTAGCACGTGTGAGCCCTTGGTTTCGTTCTCTGTATCATCAGAAGAAACAAAGAATGAAAATAACAAGTCACATAAAGGCGTAGTTCTTCTGAAGTCTTTGACATTTCCATCAGATGATGCTTGTGTCACTAAGACATCAATTCCTCCTCTTACTTGTATCTGAGATGCTCACACTGTGCCTGTGACCCTCGTATGGGGTCATGGAGCTGAAGGTGTGAGTTATGAAAAATTGGGCAATAGGGCAAGGTTTCTGGGGTCACCATAACCAAAAATTCAAAATCAAACATGTAAATGAACCATGGAGAGTTCTAAGTACTGCACACCCATGATGAACCATGGAGTTCTATGTACTGTGTGCCTGTGATGAATCATGGAGTTCTATGTACTGTATGCCTGTGATGAACCATTGAGTTCTATGTACTGCGTGCCCATGATGAACCATGGAGTTCTATGTACTGCACGCCCGTGATGAACCACTGAGTTCTATGTACTGCACACCCATGATGAACCATGGAGTTCTATGTACTGCGTGCCCATGATGAACCATGGAGTTCTATGTACTGCACGCCCGTGATGAACCACTGAGTTCTATGTACTGCACACCCATGATGAACCATGGAGTTCTATGTACTGCGTGCCCATGATGAACCATGGAGTTTTATGTACTGCACACCCATGATGAACCATGGAGTTCTATGTACTGCGTGCCCATGATGAACCATGGAGTTTTATGTACTGCACACCCGTGATGAACCATGGAGCTCTATGTACTGCACACCCATAATGAACCATGGAGTTCTGTACCCTGCATGCCCATGATGAACCATGGAGTTCTATTTACTGCGTGCCCATGATGAACCATGGAGTTCTATGTACTGCATGCTTGTGATGAACCACTGAGTTCTATGTACTGCATGCCCGTGATGAACCACGGAGTTCTGGGCCCTGCAGGCCCTGCTGTGCATCGTCTGCTCCCACTGCAGCCTTGCTTTGGAACACACTACCTAACTTAAGTTAAGCTTGCCACTGTGCCATGCTAACCAACAGTGAGGAGCATCGCCCAAAATGTCTCAGCTCAGACTTGGGACTCTGTGTGTCTGCTTAGTCCTTTCCTCCTGTTCCTCATCAGCACAGAAGGAACAAGTTAATATGTCTTTGGAGTGGATTTTTGCTAGAATATTTGTTATTTGTGTATATGTGTGTGTGCATACACATGAGTACACTCATTCCTGTGTGTGAGAATGAGTGAATATAAGTACACACTTGCCAGGGCACATGAATGGAGGTGATGCCAGGTGTCTATTCCTCTCTACGTTACTCTCTTGATCTAGAGACTCTCAATGAACTACCCTGCAAACATTTTAAAATCACAAAACCACATTTGATAGAAGAGAATTTCCACTTCAGCTGGGATGCAGCTAGTGGGACACTGCTTGCCCAGCAAAAAGCAAGGCCTTGGGTTTGACCTCCAGCACAATACAAATAACAGAAGCAAAAGCGCTGTCACTTTCATAGGGCAGTCCTGAATGTGAGGAGTAAAGGTGCAGCTAGAGTAAGCCCCACGGGGACAGGGACAGGGACAGGGACAGGAACGGGGATGGGGGCGGGGATTTGAGTTTGCTTACATGGTACCCTCTCCAGTCCCAGGCATAGAAAAACCTCCAGTAAGCACTGTTGTGGGAAGGTGGTGGACAGAGGTAGCTGAGGGGAGCTCTTAGCCTGCTCATTAAAATGTGGCTGAGATTGCTCAAACAACATTATTCACTGCTGTTTTCCTCCTAAACGAGAAGCCAGATGTATCTACTCTGATACATATGCTTTCCACATGACAAAAAGACAAAACTAAGAAAAATGGAGAAGGTTCTGCTGTGAGATGAGACCTGGGCACTTCTGTCCTCTTGCCCACTGTCCAGCTTCAGTAATGGATGAAGCAGGTTTCCAGGAGCCCGAGAGCCACCAGCATCATATGGATGAAGCAGGTTTCCAGGAGCCTGAGAGCCACCAGCACCGCTGTGCTTCATGCTCTGCTCGCCCACGAGCCCCATGCTGGCTGCCGATGCTGGGAAGGAGGTGCCACTGCCTGTCCTGATGTCTGCACTATGTTTACAGACAGTGTCTTTGTGAATCACAAGCAGTGATTACACAAAACTACTTGTAGGCAGGTTATGATCATCGCAGGAAACTGAACAAAGGCTTGCTTACTACTGTGTGGGTACCTCCAAAGAGCTGAGTGGGTTTTCAGAAGTCACAAGAGATATACAATAATGCTGGGCATGCAAGCTCAAAAACTGTTATAACTTGGCTTCCAACACAGCACCTTTTAGATGACATTTGCTGGTAAGTAAATGTGTTCACAAACATTTTGTCTCAGTGATTAGCGTCTGATGGCTATAAAGTTTGTGTTTTCATTTCTATTTAGGAGAGAAAAGGTTGGGGCTGGAGAGATGGCCCAGTATTTAAGAACAGTAACTGCTCTTTCAGAGGACCTGAGTCCAGTTCCTGGCAATCACATGCAGGCTCACAACCATGTATAGTCGTTTATGATGCCCTCTTCTGTTATATAGGCATATATGCAATTAGAGTACTCATATACATAAATATACAAATTTGAGAGAAGGAGGGGGGTGGGGGAGGGAGGAAGGGGGGGAAGGAGAGGCATTGGGAGATTTTGCTTTTGCTTTGGTGGCAGGGACAGAGCCAAGCACTCCTAAACTCTAGTTTTAGATTCTAGTCATCAGCATGGGGCTGCAGCTTTTAAATGACCTCCCACTTCTGAATGTAACTGCCGATATCGTACCTGGTTTGTTTCCTGAATGGTTGCTAGTTTGTCCTGAAACTGTAGAAGTGGGGCGGCTGGGGGCAGTTCTCTTCTCTTGTACTTTATAGCCATCAGACGCTACAGAGAGACAAAAAGAGACAATTCATTAGTTCCTTAAACTGTATTCCCAAGCACTCAGTGGTTCAACCTTTACTGTTATCAGGGAGGAGGCTAGAGTCATAACTACAAAGTAGTAGTTATGACTCCCAAGTCCGCGGAGGGCACTGCTCAGCGGAGTGACCGACCAGTCCTGTGACTTGCTTCAGGGCCCAGTAGAGGGCTCACCTCTTTCTGTCAGAGTTCACAGGAAACTAAGTCTTTTTGTTGTTCTTTTGAGACAGTCTTAGACAGTAAGTACTGGGCTGCCCTGGTGCTTACCATGTAGCCCAGGCTGCCTGTAAACTCACAGAAAATTCTCCTGCCTGAGCTCCTGAGAACTGAGATTAGAGGAAACAGCTCTTGAGCCCAGTTCTTAGAAGGTTCAAACATTAGGAATTTTAAGGATTCCACAAATGGAACCAGTTGATCACCAAGAGGGAACTGGGATAAAACAAGCTGGGGGAAGGCTCTGGCCCAGGCGGCAGGCTTCACAGTTCAGCACTGGGCACTGGGCACTGCTCACGCCTGCTGGGCAGGCGGGCTAGTCAGCCACACCCTCACTGCAGCAGAGAATACCAGATGCAGGAAACTATCTGTTTATCCAGATAAACAAGTCCAGGCCTACAAAGTCATCACTGGCTTCTCTTTTTACTCCCAGCATCTAATTCATTAGCCTCTCTGTTCTGCCTTAAAAAGCACCTAGAGCACCGCTTCTGACCATCTCTCCTCCGAGTGCCTTTGATCAAATTAACTAGTCTACCTGACCTCTAGGTCCCCTTCAGTCTGTTCACACATCCATGATGTCATGACAACACTTCAGACCAACCCTCTGCTCAAAACCCTGTAGCAACAGCTCCCATCACGCCCAGAGTGAAATCCAGGGTCTCTACCGCAGTCTAGAAAGGAGCGCGAGGTTAGGTCTTCATGGGGTTTCACTTCCCATTCATCTTTGTTCCAGGAGAACCAACTTCCTCCAGAGTCCATCCCAGACACTGAGCACATACCCAAAGGTTCTTGTTACAGATGGCAGCTGGGGTCTCTGCTTAATTGTGACATCAGAGTCCTCCTGGGCTATTTATAAATGGTACTGTCCACCCTAGCCCACCCTGCTTAACTGATAGTCCTTACTCTTGGGGATCTTAAGGTCACTTCCTTTTCTAAGGTAACAGAACAAGGTATTATTATTCTTAATATTAATATTTAGAGAAGAGAGTTCTATTTGGTCATGGGATGTGATGACAATCACACACCATGAAGACTAATTTTAAAACAGCTTTCTAAGATGTATTTCCTCCCTCCCTCCGTCCCTATTTTCCTTCTTGATCTCCAAGATAAGGTCTTAGTATGTAGTTTCGGCTGGCCTGTGCTCACAGTATAAGCCAGGCTGACTTCTTACTCATGGCATAGGCCCTGCCTTAGTCTCCCAAGTGCTGACACCATAGGTGTGCACCATGACACTGGGGCTGATACCATAGGTGTGCACCACGACGCTGGGGCAAGCAGGATTTACAAGGGGACTGCAGAGACCCAACCTTCGCCCTCTAAGTGAGTCAAATACTTTTTTTTGTGACTATATTTCAACCATACAAGGAATCTGCTAACTAGGATCACACAACCTCTTCGCTTTAAGTGACATGCTGATGTCTGGCTTGAGCTTTATATACTGGGTTGTTTTTTACTGACTTTGCTAGAAGGCTCTGTAAAGACTCAGGAACCTCTGAATCATGAGTCAAAACAAGTATCTCTTAAAGAAAAATGAATCAGTAGAGAGGGCCGGCAAGGCGGCTCAGTGGTAGAGCACTTGCCTTGAGTGTAGGCTGGCACCTACACTCAGCACTGGTAAATGAGAAGTTAAACAGGAGATGGCCTTGATCGTTGGCTTCTAACAGAACTTAAGAAAACTTTACTCAAGTTGTCACTTTCCAGCTGGGAAAGTGTCATGTTGTATAGTGCATCCCATGGTGAACAGTGTAGAGGTGGCTAAGTCAGTATGTGTGTAGGTGAACCAGGACCGGCCCTGGCACACTGGCCAGGGATAGCAGCAGACATCAGGACAGCTCCAGAACACTGTTCCATGTGTTTACTTCAAAATCATGGTCAGTGTCACCATGTGAAGCCCAGACCCAGTAGAGCTGACCTACAGTCTCATAACTAGAGGCAGCCCCCCAAAACACCCAAACTGGGGTGTCATTGGAACCCCAGTTTGTTGTTCACTGTGACAGAGAAGCTCTTTCCTTATGTTGCAAGTTAATCTCTCAAAAACGGCTCACAATACTTAAACAGATGTACCACAGGCCTTGGGAATGAGCGGGTGGCATTTATTTATTTATTTATTTATTTATCTATTTATTTATTTATTTTTATTTTAAAAAAATTTTACTGTTATCTCCAGCACATACCAAGTTAAGCTGTTTATGAAAGCCTATAAACCCTCTATTTTTATGTTACTGTCCTGAAGTTTTATTATTAGTGGAAATGGGCAGATTCCTAGGGGGCAAAAACCCCTCATCTGCTGAGTGACAGCAAGTACCTCTTAGATGTAGGCAGTACTGTGAGGATGAACAGGGACAATGTCCTTGAACAGTCTACACAGGCTTGTCACACAGAAGCAGTTTGTTCATGGCCCTTTCTGTCAGTCTAAGCCCTTCTGTAGTGTCCTGGGACTTCCATGTCGGAGGGGTTCAGAACCAGCAGACCTGTGTCTGCTGTGTCAATCCTCTGCATAAAAACTGAAGCCAAGTCTCAAGTTCCCTGCAGTAAAGAAAGCAGAGAGGCCCAGAGCTGTGAGGAGTCTGAAATCCTGACCTGAAGCCTCACGGGAGGAAGCCTTTCAGTCCCTGGCTTTCCCTCTCTCAGAGCTGTGTGAAGAGGAGACCTAGACCGGCTTGGTCGCCGTGTTCCTGGTGAGCAAGCACCAAATACGCAGAAAAGGAAAGCTTAAACTGCAATTATAATCATTTGAAAAATAAATAATTGAAATAATTGAAAAATAAATTATAATTTTTCATCACATGCCTTTAATCCCAGCACTTGGGAGGCAGAGGCAGGCGGATTTCTGAGTTCGAGGCCAACCTGGTCTACAGAGTGAGTTCTAGGACAGCCAGGGCTACACAGAGAAACCCTGTCTTGAAAAACAAAAACAAAAACAAAAAGAAAAGAAATTTATCTTCAGCTTTTCAACATTAAAAAAATTTAAACTCTTAGGAAATTTATAGCTAGGGCTACATATACCATCTTTAAATTTGTCAGTAGAAAAGAAACCAATTTAAATGAGTCAAGTGATGGATGTTCCAATACAGTTTGTTTGAACCTTCTCCTTGTGTTCAAATTAGCCACACAGCAGGATGCTAAGTTTTTGCTAACCCTAAGAAACCCTGAGTGCTCTTCCTGTGCCCTTAAAAGCTTCATTCCATTAGCGGCTAAATGAGCATCCTGGAATAAGGCCAAGGGAAGCACACAGACAAGATGCCTTGTGGACAGCCTTGGGACAGGCTCTCCGAGGCACTCAGAGCCAAAGTACGAAGGCAGCCAGCACTGAAGGCTGCCCTCCGCTAAAAACTGCACAGCTCCAGACAAGCTGTGAATGAGCCCTTTCACAGTTCACACGGCTGTAACTTCCCATGGTCCTTGCAATGGTCTCTCTTCAGAGGTGCTGGGGTTCCCAGTGCTTTGACTTTTGAGTATATGATGGGGTGCTGTCTTTCAAAAGCGTGATAGAACTGGTCTAACTGAGCTGTTCATTTGGTCAGAATTCATATTCTACAGCGCATTAGAAAATGACCTGGAGCCGGGCTTGGTGGCGCACGCCTTTAATCCCAGCACTCGGGAGGCAGAGGCAGGCGGATTTCTGAGTTCGAGGCCAGCCTGGTCTACAGAGTGAGTTCCAGGACAGCCAGGGCTACACAGAGAAACCCTGTCTCGAAAAACCAAAAAAAAAAAAAAAAAAGACCTGGAGAATGAACATAGGGTTCTTGTGCTTGTTAGCCAAGATAAATTGAGACCCTTGAATGAACTGGGTGTCAGGCTAGCTTTGAACTCACAATCCTCCCACTTTAGTTTCCCTACTCCTGGGAATTATAGCAGTAGAGCATTATGTATGGGTTCAGGGCTGGCTGGCAGCAAAAGCTTAGAACCCAGTTCCTCTCTGTATAGGCATCCCTGTCCATCATTTAGTTGGTGTCTGTGGGCATACAGCTTTGGTGTAATAACTGAGAACACATGACATCACTTTTTATCATAGGTGGAAATAAGCAGTTCCATGTTTAACTGACAGTTTCAGTGCATGTGTTGAAAAAGTGAATATAACTGACCAGACACTGCTATCCTCATTTACATATAATTGTTCCTCATAGTTACTCATTCAACTATACAGTATCCTTCCAGGATTACTGTAACATTTTAGTCATAAATACCAATTGTCTAATTTTAGTTATGAAATTTGCATTATATGAAAAAGCAATTTCATAACACCTACTGCCTTGACTACAGAGAACGTTTCCTTCGTTTAACTTCTGAACCACAATCATTCCGAGTTTGTGCAGCAACAATCAAAGGTTACAGGAGTGAGCACCAGATAAATACACATTGAGCAGGAGGAGATAAATAAAGCACACTCTACTCCTCCCAGCCCCTGTTTCTTCCTCCTTCAGATTGTTCAGACAGTCCCTACTAAAGCAGGCCACACAGGCTCAGCTGTCCCAGACAGCACTGTACACAGGTAGAGGAGCTGCCCTTGGAGCTGGCAGGAAAAATGAAGCCTAGGCTAACGTGGTGGCAGTGTCCCATGGAGCAAGTGACGGATGCAATACTGTGTGAATAGAACTTCTATTCTGCAGTAATTGCCAGCTCTGAGGCCTACCGCCCCTGTCTGCTAACCTGGCCAAGTCCTGGAAGCTTCTAGCCTCTGTAAATCTAATCTAGCCTAGACTGTTTTCAGCCTCTGAGACTTGCTGCTGAATAAACTCTCCCCTTCCTAGGTCCCTTCTGGGCTTACCAGTCAACTCAGCTGGCTTCTCTCTTGGCCTCTGCTTGGGCTCAAACTAACTTTGGCAATGATTCTAATATATCTTCTGGCTCCTTCTCATTCTCTGGCTTTTTCTGTCTTCACCTGAGTCTCTTTTCAACCTGAGTAAAACACTCCCAGTAAATCTGCCTCCTCTCTCTTTCCTTTTCTTTCCCTGTGCTCTCTTAAATAGCTTCCCTTTTCTCTTTCTTGGGGATACCCTATTCTGTCAAATCTTTCTTGGATTTGTCACTTTGTCATTCAGTTAGATGTCACTTTCAAAAACCCGTGCTTCCTTCTACAAACTAACTTTACCTTCATTGTTTGGGATGAAAGGTGTGTACTAAGGGCGTGTCTGAATTCCAGCCAGAGGGATTGAAGGTGCTAAGGCTGAGCTACATCACAACTAGACACATGGTTTTTCAGTAACTAACAATCCTGGGTTTCATATTTGGGCTGTTTTGGGGGATTTCAGAACATCTGCACATACATAATTACTTATCTGGGAGTTATAGTCCACATTTCAACATGAAATTATACATGTACATCTAGCCTGAAAGCAATTTAACATAGTTTTTCATGTACACCCATTTTGACTGAATCGTATCACCTGCAGCCAGATGTAGAAATTTCTAATTGTGACATTAGTCAATGTTAAAACTGAATATTTTATCAGACAAGACTCAAACCAAACGGCCAAGCAAGGATTCACAGAGCCACTGTCCTAACACAAGAGAATATCGCCTGGTCTGTGTGGGGGAAATCCTGTGGTGATTCCAGTTTCAGCTGACAGCATGGGTAAGAACAGATAAGCCTTTCAGCCTCAGAATTTGTAAATCTCATCCTCTCCTGAAATAATTTATCAAACTTGTTTTTGATAATTTGTTCTAAAACAGCCCAGGAAATTGCCACCTTAGTGAACATGAAGGGGAGTTTATCTTAGAACACGCACGTCCAGTGTATTTTGTGGGAACATTAAGAAACCAACCACTAAGCTGTTTGGTTTACTGAAAGCACCCCCTTGGTTCACTTTACAGTTCCCTCACACAGAACCAACAGGAGTAAACTTTATACACTTTAAATTCGATCACAAAAACGTTTATGGGGGAGTTGTTTGCTTGGTTGGTTGAGACAGGGTCTCAAGTAGCTCAGGCTGGCCTTGAGCTGACCTTGAACTTGTACTCTTCCTGCCTTCTTTTCTCAAGCACATCCAGTGCTGGGATCACAGGCATGCACTACCACACTACTCAGAAAAAGACTTTTAAAAAAGATAACTTTTAAAAATTTGTGTGTATATGTTTGTGTCTGTGAACACGTGAGTGTAGGTGCCTTGAGTCCAGACGTGCGCTGGCTTCCCTAGAGCATGTTAACTGTCAGTGGTGAGCCATCTGATACAAGTGTCAGGGAGTGAACATGCTCTGCAAGACAAGCACCAACCACTAGGCCGCCTTTTCCCAGCTCACTAGAGGACAATCCTCTAAATAGAAAATCGTATTTTCTACCTATTGTAGCATACACCAGGTTACAAGGCAAGTCGTCTCTCCTTTGATGGTGACTTAAGTCTCCAGCAACCCTTCGCAGTTACACTGTTAGTGGCTACACACATTACCCTGTTTCTTAGCACAGTACAGACTGCACAAAGGGGAGGAAGTCTTAACAATGCAAATGGTTTCCAGTTTTCTCGAGAAATGGTAAATCAGAGGTTGTAATTACTACCCAGCTAATGTC
Source organism: Mus minutoides (assembly GCA_902729485.2). Lineage (NCBI taxonomy): Eukaryota > Metazoa > Chordata > Mammalia > Rodentia > Muridae > Mus > Mus minutoides. The sequence goes on along the minus strand of LR749625.1, from coordinate 775,080 downwards.
AACAGCTGGGCAAAGTTATAAAATTAGATTTAATCAATTAAGCTCAGTCTGTAATTAGAAGCAACTAAATAACTTGGAAATGAGAAATTAGAGTTCAACTTTATTAGACTTTGCTTAAGTAAAGTGAAGTGAGAGAGACTGTTTTTACTTCGGCATGAGAGTAACTCACTTCATGGAGAATTAACACAAATAGTGCCAATGTTTACAGACATGCTTTGTAACTGCAAGAAAAGCTCCCACACTTAAACGTGAAAGTTTAACCTAAGTGAGAAGTGTGTAACTCCAGAAACACCCTAAACAAATAGTAGACGTAATTTAAAACATTAGTTGGAAGAAACCGAGCGAAATCCTTTTACCCCCAAGTATCGGCTGAAGGAGTTTCATCAGCGAGGCTGGTTGCTCAGTGTCAACAACTGCTCCTCTTCTGCAGTCAGTGAAATACTCTAGAAATTCTTACCAAACTTCACAGAAATGTCACCAAGTGACTGTTATGTACTGAAAGACACATTTTATCCCAATTCACGTCACTAAGCTTTGAACTTAAGTTGTGAAATTATAGGCCAGCCTACCCTGCACCTGCCGCCTTTCCTGGCATCAGACCCTGGCATCTCCCCATTATCCACATTAAATCCTTTTTGTTTTCTTACAGCAGCATCAGTTCACAGAATGACTAAGCAGAAATGCCTTACCCATAGTCTGCACTCCCACACTAAAGTGATACATTTGCCGCAAACCTACAGGGACATCACCACCTTGCTGCCTCTGCAAACCTACAGGGACATCACCAACATCACACGTCTATACTTCACATTAGGGCTATTGACGGGACAGATTGACAGTCTTTGTAAATGTGTAATGATTTGTACTGACTGTTCCAACAGCACACAGAACCCATCCACTTACCATACTTCAGCTCCATTCCCTCATAAAACAGCTCCACACTATTCTTAACACCACCATTTTTTCTTTGACGTTCACAATACTGCCGTCTTCCCAATACCACCTGACATTTTAAAATAATGTTTTGTATCGACTCTTTGAAGATATAATGTTTTGTATTGATTCTCTGAGGATATCATAATGTTTTGTGTTGATTCTTTCGGGATATAAGTGTTTTGTATTGATCGTTGAAGCTATAAATCATGCAATGCTTTTCATCATGTTCGTCTTCTCCCAACTTTTCTGAGATCCATAAATCCCTACCCACCTACTTTCATGGTCCCTGCCTAACGCCGCTACCACAGAGTCTTACTATGTAGCCCAGGCTATCCTGGAATTTATATTGCTGGTAAAGGCAGAAACAACCGAAGAATCATTTGGTTATCTTCAGTTTTGAGGCATAATTGCCCCCTGGTCCCTTTTCCACCCCACTGGCCTACACAGTGCATTCTGTGACTTCAGCATTTCCACTTTCTACCAGAGTCAAACCCCAGCCAAGAGCATTGCCTTGGGTACCGAGCTGGATACATTCTGGGGCTCACTAAGGCTCCTACAGACACCTTGCAATACAGGAAACTGGTGTTTGCATGGAACTCTGTAATTGAGGATAACCTTGAGCCACCAACACTCCCATTTCTACCTCCACATTCTGGGATTGCATGTACCTCCTACTGTGCTGGGTATCAGCGGCTATTCTTTTGAGACTTTCTGGAAGAAAACAGGCCCAAGGTTCAAGGGCCAGAGAGAAGACACACTGGGCTTTGTCTTCAGCTTTTTAGAGACAGGCCTTCACTACTGAGCAAAGCCCGACTGCAGCCTCCTTGCTGCCTCTGCCTCCTGAGGGCTGGGTTTATAACTACGTGGTTGTGCATCTGGCTGCTTTGCTTTTCTGCTAAGAGAAACAGGACTTGAGCTTTGATGCTCTGTCCTGTTGACAACGTCCCTCATTCGCAAGGCTTCAATCACTCACAGTATTCACCGTGTTCACTCATGGACACATAATGAAGTCACATCTAACCAAGAGCCAGAGAGGTCTAGATTTCTGTAGATCAGATGATAGAAGCTAGGGCTCCATTACAATCATGGGAACCCCACTAAGAGTAGATATTCTCTTTCTTTCTTTCTTTCTTTCTTTCTTTCTTTCTTTCTTTCTTTCTTTCTTTCTTTCTTCCTTCCTTCCTTCCTTCCTTCCTTCCTTCCTTCCTTCCTTCCTTTCGAGACAGGGTTTCTCTGTATAGCCCTGGCTGTCCTGGAACTCACTTTGTAGACCAGGCTGGCCTCGAACTCAGAAATCCGCCTGCCTCTGCCTCCCGAGTGCTGGGATTAAAGATTCTCTTTCTTTTTATCCTTTTCCACCTTGCCCCTCCCTCAATTCCAAGACTCAAGGTGGAGAGAGAACCAAAGATTATCCCAGCAAGTTGAGAGTAGACAAGAAGTAAATGTTTCAGCCACTCTGTCTACCAACATTCAGGCTAAGAGTGTAGCTGTTCAAGCCTGTGTCAGTATGCTTGTCAGTCTTGAACCCTGTTGACTTGTATTTAGTCAAAACGAGTCACACTGACTCTGTTCAACTGTACTGTTGATAGGTCAGTCCCTAAAATGCAGACATGAAGCCACACGGGTCTTTTGGCAGTCACACCGATCCCCCTGCCCACACTACCTACTTGGCTGTCAGAAGGTTCATGGGGAACTCAAGGTGAAGCAGCTTGGGCTATATGGTGAGTTCTAAGCCTGTCTGGGCTAGAATGTGAGAGACCCCGTTTCTTCTTGTTACTAAGAATAGGGGGTATGCAGGAAGGGAATGAAGGAAGGGAGGAAGCAGAGGGAGAGAGGGAAGGAGGGTGAAAACAAGTCTCTACTGTAGATTTAAGATACAATTATGTTAATAACTGAGTAGACTTGAGTAGACCCTTCTGCTCTCTCCAGTCTTCACATCACAGACCTGAACAACTGCAGTCTTGGTAAGAGTCTTGGTAAAGCTGTAAGCTTGGGAGGCAGAGCTCACACAGACAGATGTGGGGAGTGCTCAGCTCAGCAGTCGCTCTGAAGGGCAGTATCAGGCTGGTGGCTCAACCAACAGCACTCACTCAGTAAAGTTAGGATGGAAGGCCTAGAGTCACGCTGGGTAGCTCAGCTCGACTGGCTAGGCTAGGAGCTGGAAGGCCAAAGCTCACGCCCTGTGCTGCCCAGGAGCACGCAGAGAAGTACAGCGACACACGGAGGCGAGAGCTGCACACCAGGCATGTACACACACAGCAAGATGTGCAGTGATCGAGCTGGCAGCAATCCAGGTACATCACAGAGCTGATGGCAATGGCTACAGTCTCCCAAAGGAGACAAATGAAAACAGAAGGTGCTAAGTACTAGGAGAAATGGGAGCAAAGTTCTGTGGGCGGCAGAGGCGGGGAATGAGGAGTTTCTGGAGTACAGGATACCTGTGCTGACTGTAAACAATGTACCCTCTGCCAGGGAGGGAGGGTATCATACACAAGAACTGGAGGGAGTTTGTCCTATGTGACACAGGGAGTCAAAGGGCAGATTCACAGCCTTCAATCACTCACTCTGATTAAAAAAAACAAAGTCAAGTTCCTTTATAAACGAAGGGTTATTACCTTTCCCCTTTCTTTTGTTAAAATATTGATTTTTTACTTGCTTTAAGGAGGGAGTTATATATTTTATATAGTACATATGTGCTGCTTTTCAATTTTAGTATATGAGAAAAAAATCTTCAGAAGTTAAGATCCAGGAAGCATTACTGTGCTGAGCCAGGGAAGAGAGCCAAGAACACAACTCTGTCCCACGAAGGAAGGAAGCTCATCAAATGACAAATGGTGATCTGAAAAGTTCTCTTAATTTCATGAAAACAGTAAGAACTAGAAGTTTATACACTTGCTTCACAAGGTAGGGGAAATGGGGGGGGGGGCGTGGGTAACTTAGTGGAGGATGGTAAGTGACTTGGGGAAAGATGAAAGAGAGAAAGCTGCCCACCGGTGACAGCATCTGGGGGTGACACCAGCTTCCAGTTAGTCTTCCTCCTTTACCAGAAACCCATCTGGAAGGATCTGCCCCCAGGCAGATAGGAAATCCAGAGAAAACTCCCCACTTCTAGTTGCTCTCCAAGTCTCTACCTCTGTCTAAGGAGTCAGTAGCACACAGAAGTGGCAGGCAGGCCTAAGGTTTCCTAAGCTGTCAAGCCTTTCCTATGTCACCTATGGTTCAGATTAGCTGAAGGGCCACAGTTTAAAGGCTAGTTCACAGGCCCACAGAACGATGGGGAGATGACAGAACATTAGAGGGCGGGCCTCACCTCACTAAGTACGGTTCATTGGAGGTGCATCCTGGGGAAGGGACTTGAAATCCTGCCCCTTCCAGTCACATGGTCCATCCTGCTTTGGGGTGAGCAATGTATCTCCCCGCAAGAGCAAAAGCAATGGTGCTAACTCATCACAGAGAAGATTGAAACCTCTGAAACTGAGTCAAAATAAAACTGCCCGCATTTGAGTACACTATGTTGGGTTGGGTGTTTTGTGACAGTAACAGATACGGACTTGGAACTATCTAATCCACCCATGGTTCTGCATCTGTGTTGTGGTAACAAACAGTACTTTGATTTCAGGGTAAGAAGTAGACAGAATTGACATGGTTAAACCATAGCAACACTAAGATAGACAATTCCCACAATCCTCTCCTTAACGCCTGACACTTGTGTAGTTTTGGTCATTGTACTGCTATGTTGTGCTGTGTCAACACAAGTAGCAATCCATGTTTTTAGATGATACATATCTTTGCAGACTTGAGGAGAGCCATTAGAATCTTGTGCTGAAGACCTGTGAGTAGGATGTCAGAAACTTAGGGTTCCCAAGAACTCCCACATCCTACCACACCAAAACGTTTTACTACTGGTTAAAGTTCTACATTATAACAACAATCTGCCCAGGTTTTTTTTTTTTTTTTTTTTGCCAGAGTATTCAGAATCAAGCACAAAGCTTTAAATCAAAGCTCTTACACATTCAGCCATCAAAGCGTGTCTGTTTAAAGCACTGGCTCTATCGAGACCTGCTAGAGAATCATCAGAGGGCCCGACATGGTGAGGCTAGCCCTGCTGGACTATAGTCCCCAGGAAGGAGCCCTGGATTTTAAAAGGCTCCCAGAGCATTTTGATGCATTTAGCACCATTGGATTGCAGAATTTAGTTTAGTTTCTTATTTTGAAAATGATGAGTTAAAACAGAATTACAAAGTCAATAAAAGCACACTTAAATTATACTTAAAGAATATCATGATACCAGAATGCTCACACTACAAAATTAATTTGCTTTTTTTTTTTTTTTTTTTTTTTTTTTTTTTTTGGTTTTTCGAGACAGAGTATCTCTGTATAGCCCTGGCTGTCCTGGCACTCACTTTGTAGACCAGGCTAGCCTCGAACTCAGAAATCCACCTGCCTCTGCCTCCCGAGTGCTGGGATTAAAGGTGTGTGCCACCATGCCCAGCTTAATTTGCTTTTTAAAAAATGTTAATTTAATGGTAAAATCTAGGGGCCTGTTATTAACTGCCATGATACCAAAGTAGCTATCAATCCAAGCACCTCTTTTGCACTCTCTGAAACGATTATGAGATGGAATGAAGACACTTCCCAACTGTAGCTCATCACTCACACTTGAAAGGTACTTCTCAGTTTCCAGGGGGTATTTAGTGATAGTGAGCAAGAGATGTGAATGTGATATTATTATTATTAATTGCTTTTTTTTGTTTTGTTTTGTTTTTCGAGACAGGATTTCTCTATATAGTCCTGGCTGTCCTGGAACTCACTTTGTAGACCAGGCTGGCCTCAAACTCAGAAATCTGCCTGCCTCTGCCTCCCGAGTGCTGGGACTAAAGGTGTGCGCCACCACACCCGGCTATTTCCTGTTAGCCTTGGTTGTCCTGGAGCTAGCTCTGTAGACCAGGCTGACCTAGAACTCACAGAGATCCTCCTTCCTGCCTCTGCTTCCCCAGTGCTGGGATTAAAGGTGTGTACTACCACCACCTAGCAATGGATGTAATTATCTCTACTCAGGTTCACCAGCCCCGGGCTAAGTCTTGTCAAAAGGAGCATTCACCCGGATAGCTTTGAGCAAAATCAACCTCCGATGCTTTCCTAAAACCTTTGCACTTGCTCCCCTGCCCCTGTCTACTGCTTTGAGTGAGAGACACGCCTCTTACGAAGCCTGGCATCCATGGTTCATTCTTCAGGCTGAAGACCTCTGAGGGGGGAGGCAGTGCACGGCCTGCAGCAGGGCCCTGTGTGGCTCTGCCCCTTGAAACGTGTCACCTTCTTAGGGTACAAACACACTTGTTCTCCAAGCCAACTCTGTTCCCAGATATTAAGTATGTTATGACTAACAGCACGAATCTACAACCTTAAGGGTTTGATTAAAAAGACACTGAAATGATTTCAGGTGAGATGGCTCAGTGGGTTAGAGCACCGGACTGCTCTTCCGAAGGTGATAAGTTCAAATCCCAGCAACCACATGGTGGCTCACAACCATCCTTAATGAGATCTGGCGCCCTCTTCTGGAATGCCTGAAGACAGCTACAGTGTACTTACATATAATAAATAAAATAAATCTTTAAAAAAAAAAAAAAAAGACACTGAAATCATCCAGAAGTTACGTGGCTTTCTAAAATTATGACCTTTAAAGCCTAACTATTTTAAAATAAATAATGGTGGAGTTCAATCTATAAAAACTATAAAAGGTACATAGTTTCTTTTCAATTTAAAAATAATTTGAGATTTATTTTATGTGCGTGTGAGTGTCTTGCCTGTACATGCACCCTGTGCACACCTGGTGACCAGAGTGAGCACTGGGTCCCTGGAACTGGAGCCACATACGGTCATGAGCCACTGTGAGGACGCTGGGAAGTGAATCCAGCTTCTTTGTGAGAAGAGCCAGTACATACTCTCAACTACTGAGCCATCTCCTAGCCCCCCGACAAGACTTTAACTGTGGTAGTGAGTACATGAATACAGTTTACCATCTTAGCCATTTTTAAGCGGAGTTCACAGGCTAGTATTTGTTTTTGTCTATTCTTTTGTAACTTCCAAATGTCTCCATTACAAAACACACTGGATACCTAGAGACAGCATTCCACTCCTTTCTACCACAGACCCCAGGTAATGACTCTTGTCTTGTCAAAAGTCAATAAAAGCACACTTAAATTATACTTAAAGAATATCATGATACCAGAATGCTCACACTACAGAATTAATTTGCTTTTTAAAAATTTTTATTTTAGCCGAGCGTGGTGGCGCATGCCTTTAATCCCAGCACTTGGGAGGCAGAGGCAGGCGGATTTCTGAGTTCGAGGCCAGCCTGGTCTACAGAGTGAGTTCCAGGATAGCCAAGGCTACACAGAGAAACCCTGTCTCGAAAAAACCAAAAAAAAAAATTTATTTTAAAAATTTTCACTCTAAGTCTTGACAAGACTGCCTTATGTTGCTATGATTTGAGGCTAGGACATGTTGGTCTGTGTCCTGTCACTATAAGGAAATACCCAACATAAAGAGATTAACTTGTAAAGAGGGAAGCTCCCTTTGGCTCATGGCTCTGGAGTTGCGGATCTAAGATTGATCATCTTATTACCCTGTCTGTCATCTGACAGGAGGACATTATCACGAGGTGACTGCAAAGCACAGAAAAACTGCTTATATCATGAGCCATGAAGCAAGGGGAAGGTGACCTTCAAGGCCATGCCTCTAGCAACCTTCATACTAGGCCTTGGGGCCTAAAGGTACCCACCCTGGGTGCTTTGTAAGATAAGGAATAAAAAACAGGAAGGTGCAGGTACCTGGTGCAGGGGTGGGGGTGCTTATATTCAAAGCCATAACACAAGGCTACACAGCTCACTAAACAGAACTGAGCATGTCTTTTTATGAACGGGTTATTTCTCTTATCAGAGCATTCTCAAAGTTTATTCACTTATGAGAGTATCTGTTTATTTAGATTTTATTTTTGAGACAAGGCTATGCTATATAGCTCAGGTTGGCCTCATACTTGAGCTGTTCTTCCTTTAGGTGCCAAGTGTTGGGAATCACAAGTGTAACTGCTACCTGAAGGCATGAGAGGTGAGATGTGTAAACTACACACTTACGCCTAACACCTTGTTAGGCCTTTTAGCTTACATGTAAGCAGGTTAACTATTTCAACGTCAGCAGCTGGTCACAGTCTAGACAAGTGCATTACTTTGAATTTCCTATCAGAAGCTTAGTTTCCAACATCTCTCTCATGGAGAAGACATGCAGATTAATTCTCTTTTATACTAAAACCTACCCCAGAACTAGACCAAATTAAGAATGCTGGCTGGCACGCCTTTAATCCCAGCACTTGGGAGGCAGGGGCAGGCGGATTTCTGAGTTTGAGGCCAGCCTGGTCTACAAAGTGAGTTCCTGGACAGCCAGGGCTACACAGAGAAACCCTGTCTCGAAAAACCAAGAGAGTGCTGGCTGATGAAACTGTTTCTGTAAAAATCTACTCTGAACACTGGTCACCACTTCAGCACGTGAGATGCTCACACTTGAGGAAGCCAATGCTGCATATGTTAACTTCATCTTCTCTCTCCCTTTCTTTGTCTGGAACTCTTGAGCTCAATTTCCCCATGAGACACGTGGCTCTGAGCAGACTAACAACTCTGGTCCACTGTTTGAATGTTTACTTCTCTAGCATTTATCCCTTAAGCCGGAAGCTCGTCCTGGGGGACAAAGCACTTCTCACCTTACATCAGGTCACCTGTGGAGCTGTCCTGCACTGTCTTCCTGGTAAGGCCCTTAGACTACACGGCCTCTGAAACCGGAGACTTTCCCCGGCAGTCATTTCCTGGGGCTCTGCTGGTGGCTGCTCTGAGGCGCCCAGTCCACTCCCATGAGGCTTGTTTCTGTGCCTCTTGCTTTAAGTGGCTGAGGTGAACGTGTGCCCAGGACACAGGAGTCACTTCATTTTAGCACTTGAACACAGTACTCTCAACCACTGTTCATTTCAGCAAAGCAAGCTGAGAGTGTGGCTGGGCTTCCCCTATAGTGAGTGTGAACAACGTAGAGACCCAGGACCTGAGGATGCGGTGTCCTGTACCATTTATATTCCAGCTTTGGTTTAATGTTTTAGTAACGTTCAAAAATGCCTCTACTTTATAAAACTGCACACTGTCCTTTACTGAATTCTGTAAATATTTTTAGAACACAGAATGTCATGAATATTTTTTAAAACGGAAGTTTTTCTAGACTTTTCATAATTTTTAAATTTAGCTAAGTAGAGTCAGGAAATATCAATATGTAAGATTTTCACTATAAGACTTAGTCTGTAATAGTTAGTTTTCAGGCATTTTGGACAGGATCTTCTATCCAAGCTGGACCACTTATGATCCTTTTGCCACATCTCCCGAGTGCTGACATAGTTGTGTAACATGAGCAGACTTTAAACTGTAATATTTAAAGCCAAATTTTACGCCCCAAGGACAAGCTGAGTGAGTGACATTATTCTGAAAAGAAAAAGATGCCTAAGCACTTGGTGCTTTAAGATTTGAAAAATCATTCTTGGATTTTTGTTAAGATTATCTTTTCCAGTATTTGGGGTCAGAGCCAGCAGATCATGCCTACTACATCCACCACTGAACTGACATCTGGTCCTTAGAGTCATGTATTTTTTTTTTTTTTTTTTTTTTTGAGACAGGGTCTCTCCTTATGTAGCTTAGACTGGCTTAACCTTGTGATCTTCCTCAGTCTCCCCAGATCTAGGATTGCATGTCCAGCCTACAAATTCTTTTTTCTTAATTTAAAAACTGTATTTGTCAGTATTGCGTGGGTTTACATGTGCATGATTTATGACTGCTGGCACACATGTGGATAATTCAGTGGAGCAGCTCTTCTCTTACCATCTTTATGTGGGTCCCAGGGATCAACTCGGGCCATTAGGCTTGGTGGCAAGTGTGTAACCCACTGAACCATTTCCTCGGCCGTCCAGAGTCTTTCTTAAACAATGACTTCATAAAGCTTTGTGCTGCTAAAATACAGTGACATCAAAATGCTGCTTTCTCCTCAAAAGTGAGCAAGCCTGGGAAGTCAGGAGCAAGTGGCGATTTGAGCCTCTCAAGGAATCAACTGGTTCTGGGAATTAGGGAACAATGCTCTGTGGTCCCAGGAAAAGCACAGCACACAAACTAGCTTGAAATGAGGCCCTTTAGACAACATGATTATATAAATGCCTCTACAGTGACTCTTGGTACTTAACAGGTTATAATTATTTAAGGATTGTGAAATCTTATGAAGGGTTTCCACCCTACAACTTGGTATCATAGCAACACTTGACAGATATATGACCCAAGGTAAAGAAGAAAGAACACAACAAGCAAGCCTTTTATTAGTGGCCAAGAGAAAAAAATGTTTTATCATCCTTGAAAAAGCTCCATGTATTGAAGAGGGACTTCAAGAATCCTTCCTACATCCATCTACTCGCAGAATGCTTAGATGGAAGGTGTGGGCCATGGCGGAGGGCAGACACAGGTTGTAGTGTGCTCACAGGGCACCATGACGACAGGACACAGGCTCTGACACCATGTGCATCCGTCCTAATGGGGAGGGTGGGGTGGAGCTTCCCACCTCAGTGTGGACTTGGAAGGGAAGAGCACAGCTCTGCGGAGGAAGACCAACAAAGCGACCTGAGTATATGGTGGCCTTTGCCCTTCTCAGTAACACATGCTAACTAGAAACAACTTATAACCCAGTATCTATTTCATGGAGGTCTTTAAGTTCTTAAATGAGGTAGAAATTTCCCCTTTATGATATCATAAGGATATATTTAAAACTGTAATTTCTACAATTAAAAACTGCTACCTATCTGATCAAACACTAAACATTTACTACTACTGAACAAATTGAATATTTTAAATATTGTTGTCCTTTCAATCATCATCATCACCATCTGTGATAGGGTCTTCCTAAGCTATAAGGCTGGCCTTAAACTCTTGGGCTCAAGGGATTTCCCCTGAGTAGCTGGCCAGCTTCTAAGTCATCTGTAAGAAGGACTTTATTGATATATACCATACTGTTTCAAAAACAGTGGCTTAATTTTTCAACAAAAGGAGATGTCCAATACTATGAATCAATATCCTGTGTTTTGAAGGTGGCTGATGACAGCATTTAGGATACTCCAATGATAAGAATATGCAGTCCCAGGTTGGTCTTTTTGGCATTGTGATTATGTTAAACTGATAATTTTGGTTAACAGTAGACCTGGAAAAGCTCTAGAAATAGAATTGTTGGGCTGGTGAGATGGCTCAGCGGGTAAGAGCACCCGACTGCTCTTCCGAAGGTGATAAGTTCAAATCCCAGTATCCACATGGTGCTCACAACCATCCGTAACGAGATCTGGCGCCCTCTTCTGGAGTGCCTGAAGATAGCTACAGTGTACTTACATATAATAAAAAAAAAAAAAAAAAAAAAAGAAATAGAATTGTTTCCTTTTAACAAAAGATCAACCTTCTCTGAGCCAGAGACGCACCTCCTGACCAGCCCAGCTTGTGCCCTCCCCACTGACCTGCAGTAGAGGTATGCTTGCCACGCTGCGCCACCCTGGGGTTCACAGTGAACACGGGCCGTGTGTGCTAGAAATGCTTTGCTTTCTCGTTAATCTACTTTTGCTATAATGAACTTAGAAAGGGAAAACAAAACTTCATTTTCTTTTCCTGTACGGCTAAGCTAACAAACAACAGCTCAAAATGTTCGGAGGTAAAAAACCTCTCTCTTTTTCTCCAGGGTATAATTTCAAGCCATTCTGATGACAGCTATTGGCGGTAAAACCTGTGTAAAACATTCAGCATATTTCAACAATGTTAATAATTAATGAACATCCTATGTCATTAATTTATAATAAATCCAAGCTGCTTCTGCATTTTTAAATGCTTTGCTTAGGATTTTGCCCTACAAGTAATTTGTGGGAGCTGACCATCTTTAGAAGCCTTCTGAGAGTGGTAGCTGGTGTTGACTGAGCGTTGGGTCTTAGGAGACCTAGCTACTTTCCATAACCTGCAAAGGGCTTTTCTCACCATTAGAACACATGTTGGAATGAAGAGACTACTTTCTGCTAACAAGAGAACAATGTGTAACTATGATTATTACATATAATTGGGCATGGGTATTCCCAATATATTTTAGTAGGCAAGTCTGCTCTTTTTTATGTTGGTTTAGAGGTACTGGGTGCATAAAATATTTTGACAGTTTGTTAAATAATATGAAGTGATTTAAAAAAAGCAAGTAATGCTGAAGAAATAATTTCCAAGTGCTCAATCTGGTTATTACTAGTTCTTACATTAACAAATACAGAACAGACTAATTTTTATTTTGGTTTGTTTTTTGAGACAGCATCTTGTGAGGCTCTCCTTATAATGATTTCAAACTCGATCCTCCCACCTCAGCTGCTAGAGTGGCAGGATTCTAGATCGAGGAACTCCCTCTTTTTTTTGATGTCTTTTTTTTTTTTTTTGAGCTTTGTTATCTGTGTGTGTGCAAAGATAAATGTCCTGCTCATTGTTAGTTTAGAACTTTGGAAAAGAGCAAAACTGTTACTTTTCAATATTTTATCTTCGGATTCGTGCGGCAGTTCTTTGTCTACGAGGCACACAGAAACCTGAGGCTCTTCCAAAACTGCCGGAGGCTCTATCAGCAGGTCCCCAATGGTCTACTTAGTTCTAATTCTGAATTACAAATGTTTAGCCATCTTCTACCTATCAGAAGCCACCTTCGTTTGACCAATGAAGCCCATCACTACTGTTGATACAGACATAACAACTCAACCTTGTTCACACGATCTATTCACAATTTAGAAGATCTTTTCTTAGTTACTATTCATTCAAGAACCATTTATAAGAATTAGGGATAAGAAATTTGGTACAAGGTAGGCATAATGGTTCAGGCAGGAGTGGTACTGAGAGTCTAGCCTGGGCTACAGTGTGAACCCTTGTCTCAAACACACAAACAAATGCAAAAATAACTGGTCTGTGGGGAGACATTCCAAGGGTTCAAATGTTGGAGGCCTGGTCCCTATGTGGAGTTAATGACAAAAAAGACATTTTGTGTATGTTCAGTGCAGATGTAACTTTTTTCAAATATACTCTGACCTGTAATGGGCTGAATCCTCACATGCATAACCCTGCAAATACGAATGGTCAAGCATCTATGACTATGAAGACTAATTTCTCCAAGCAATGTGGAGATGCATAAAATCATGGTGGGATAGCATTTCATACTCAGGACTTTTAAATTAAAATATCACAATTGTTGATAAAGATGGAGAAAAACTAGAACCCTTGTTTACTACTACTAGTAGGAAAAATTGAAAAAGACAAAAACCCCAACCCAACCCAAACCAAACAAACAACAACAACAAAACTCAAGCAAACAACAAATGCTAGAGCCAAAGTTATGGTTCGGAGAAGTGGGAATCAGGACCTCGGAGCGCCTCCTGCTCACATTTTCACAACACACACAAGGGTATGCCTGAAATACCTATTTAGTGCTGAGTGGACAGAGGAAAGATGGTACATAGTACACACACACACACACACACACACACACACGCACAAAATAACGATCCTGTTAGAAGGAAGCTTGGCAGGGATTCACACACACACACACACACACACACACACACACACAAACAATCCTGTTAGAAGGAAGCTTGGCAGGGATTCACACACACACACGCACACTAACGATCCTGTTAGAAGGAAGCTTGGCAGGGATTCTCCTACGAGAAGTGTTTGAGTCCCAGGACAAGCTGCAGTTTGATGTACACACCAAACTCACAGACACAGGGAAGGCCTGCTGCTGGGGACCAGGGCAAGGCGGGGAAGGAAGAGTGAGTCCATCAGCAGGGACGTGCTGCTGTTCAACACGGTGCAGAAAGCTAACACACTGCATTACTGACACTGATGGTCTGTTAGAAGAAACAAACACTCAAAAGGAACAATGGGGAAATAGCCCTCCATGGATTATAATACAACCAGCAACAGTAAAGTACTCAGAGGCAGTACTGTGGCTTGTAACTCGATAACAGTTATGCACACGGATACTGAAGTGAATACATGAAGGCTCTGCATTGTGGGCAATACTTCTTATATGTTTCTGTAAAGAGTTATGTAGTGCTAACGTGTATTTTCATAACCCAAAATAAATCTGAGTAGTGTTGTTTTAAAAAGACAGCTGAAAAATAAATTCACCTTTGCATCTTAATAGACTCAGTTCCTTCATTTCATACCTAAAACTCACTCAGACTATAAAAGACAAAACTACCCTTGTGGCTGTGGGCAGTCTTATTCTGGTTTTGAGACAGGATCTTGCTATAAAAAGCACACCTGGCCTCAGACTCATGATCTCCCTGCTGCTCTGTACAGCCTCGTACTGGGACTGCCGGGAAAGCATGGGCCCCACTCCCCCACTGTCTGTCATTTGGAAAGACTGTCTAATTTCTTCTAGATTAGAAGGATCTTCTGTGCTGCCCTTACTCTCCAGAAGAAGCAAGTGTACAACCTGCTTGGTTGTAACATGTAGAACTTGGCCTCCTCCACTATCATGGGAGAATTTAGGTCATCTATTGCTATTGGCTATGAAATTGCTGAGTAGATATCATGACAGCCACCACACCCCAGATCTGTTTGAGGATTTAAATTTAAAAGGATTAACTGCTATAAACCGGAAGCACACTTAATATAATGAGGAACACAATCCTAGAACACAGTATGTGATTTCACACCCAAGGTGTGGCTTAGGATCTCTCCTAGAAGTTGGATCAGCTCAGGTGTTGTAAATTGTAGATGGAAAAGCAATATCCATACATATGAAAAGTCCAATATCCATACATATGAAAAGTCTCAGTCACACGACTGAGAACCGCTCAAGGACATGGGCCCCATCTGGTCATAACACTCATTTGACCCTCACCCCAACCCAAGACAGGGTTTCTCTGTGTAGCCCTGGCTGTCCTGGAACTCACTTTGTAGATCAGGCTGGCCTCGAACTCAGAAATCTGCCTGCCTCTGCCTCCTGAGTGCTGGGATTAAAGGCATGTGCCACCACTGTCCAGCCATTAATAACCATTGTATACCTCTAAACATACTTAATATATCTCTATGAATCTATGAAGAATTCTCAAGACTCCTAGCTCCACACTTGGTAAGGAAGAACTCCCACATCTAGAAAAACGCAAGGATATTAACCCTTTTTAGTTTTCAGTGATGTCATTTCATTGAAACGTCTCTGGATGGAGTATTTACTTGGCTTTTTATAATGACTCGGACATCACACTTTTCCTTGGGTTTGGGGTAACAAGGTTTCACATAACCTAGGCTGGCGTTGAATGTTGTTATGGATGACCCTGATCTCCTGATCATCTTGTTTCCATCTTAAGTTGGGAATTTTGATTATCAGAAAAATACTACAAAACCAAATGACTCAAAGCAAGAAGCCTTCTTATTGGTTTCAGGAATAAAAGCCAGGGCTTCCTACATGAGAAACACGAGCTAGACCCTAGCCTTAAAACATCTTAAGATGTTACATAAAAATGTTAATCTTTAACCTTATAAGGGCTGTTACCAAAAATCATGAAACCCTTGCGTTGTTAATGTTAGATCAAATCAAGTAAGCAGAAAGATTAAATATTAACTTTCACCTTCTTGACTATTTGTCATATTACTTGTTCTTTGGTCATTTTATTTTATTATGTTTTTGAAGACATTAAAAACATACTTGTGTAACCTAACAGGTTACAGAGCAGAAATGGTTTGTGGAATCACCCTTTAAAACTGAACTGGACTGAAGAAAAGCAAGTTCTCACTAAGAATCCTGATCTTATGAATCCCTGTGGATCTTTTGAAGTAAGATATAAATCAACAAACCTAATTATTTGTATTATGGAATTTATTTATACACACGTACTGCTCTAATACATGATGAAACATTTTAGATTTCACTAAGCAAACTGTCTTTTGATTAAAAAAGCACAACTCCCTCATACTCCCTCATACGTGCTAGTTACTCATGAATGCTGAGAATCTGAAGGGCTGACAGACCTGTCGTCAGTTTACAGCTCAGTAAAACCTTCATGCTTCACGATGCTCTGATATGTGACACAAAGTACAGAGTCAAGTTCTTATCACATTAGGGCCTGAAACTCAGCGGGACAATTTCATTTGAGAAAATAACTACTAAATACAAACTCAGTAAAATGCCATTAGAATATTTTAGTGGGTTTAATTGAGTGTATGATTTGTACCTTAGAAGATAATTATTAAGTAAGTCTTGGAACAAAACACGTCACACACCTTTAGTTTATGTGACAATATGTGTCGCTGCCTTGTTATTCTCCCTGCTGATTTAAGTCTCTGTCCCTTTCCTTTTATGCAACCTCATTTCTAGAATGCATGCAGAGTTGTAGGTTCAGCTCCAGCAGCTGTGGTTGGACAGTTGGGGGGTTCAGGAGCAACACACAGTTCCTAGAAAAAAAATTTTAATTTCTGAACTTAATTCACCCCTCCCAGCTATTACTTCCTTTCAGTTTTTATATTTTTTTGTTTAGGAGAAGCTAGTTAAATTACATTTAACCTAGCATACTTTGAAATCTTGGAAGATACAAGTCAGGGAATGATGGTGCTTGACAAATTTTACTGATGGCTGCTTTTTCAAAAACAAGCAAATAACAAAAATATCAACCCACCTAATCTAAAACCATCCAGCTCAGAAAAGTTCCAGAAAAGAAGCATGATCACTTCAATCCCCTGTCCTTTTGGAGGCTCAGAACAGATCACTAACTTACTGAAAGCCTTTCAGACTCTATTCTAGAGACTCAGTGGCTACTCACTGAAGACTTAAGTGAGTACCGAGGCGCTGGGAAAGTGGTATGGGCTAAGGTGGCTCACAGGGCAGCAGGGGCAGAAGGGCTGTTTGCTTCTTGCCTCACTCATCCATGACCACCCCTGTCCAGGGCTGGGCCAGCAGAAGCAGGCGTCTCCCCCCTGTGTGTACCCATGGTTGAGCTGCTGGGCTGCCGTGTGGGCGGAGGACATACATAGCTATGCCTGCTCCTCTCTCCTCTAAGCTTATGGCCTCAAACTGAAGCTGGAGTCAATGGAAACAAAGCTTTCATGTTTTCTGCTTCTGCGAGGTCTTTGTAATATCCAAAACCCAAGAGATGGAAACAAAACAATAGGACCAAAATTCAGTATCATTTAAAAATTAATCTAGGATATTAAGAATTCTCTGGCTTAGCCCCAACCTTTTTCCATTTGAAATTTAACTGCTGATTTATCCCACTTCTGGGCTGAGTAATGTGTAGTTCATATGATGTTGGCAAACTTACTGTATCATATCGAAATACAAAACCGGCTGCACATTCATCATTATGTTTTATCCTAAGACATGAAAACTCCATGTGAATCTGCTTTACACTGTTTTGTTTAACAATGCTATAAAGGTCAAACTCAGGACAGTGAACACAGTAGACAAGTGTTCTACTCTGGACCACCCCCACCCTCCTGGTAAATAACACTTATGTGTAGAGAGCTGTCTACATAAAATATGCTCAAGGGCAGAAAGAATCTGGAAATTAGTTAAGCGAGCAAATCATATAGGAGGAATTTTGCTTTTCTTTGATGTATGTTGAAGCCTAAAGTCCGAGAAGCCCCCATTGTACAACACTATACACTGACAATACACATTTTTCTCTCATTTTGACTGATTAAATAACAATTATTTAGACTATGAATTATCTTAGTAGTTACTAGAGATTGATAATACATAAAATTCATGCCTTTCTCATAGCAAGTGTTTTATAGTAAAATATAAATGATACTTATTAAATATACTTAAAGGCAAAAAACTCCCTCCTTATCTCAAAACTTGATGAATGTCTACTAGAGAAACTACTAAAGAAGAAAATAAGGTGACAGAAATAACTCTTCAAAAGTTTTCTCTGTAGAAAAACATGTAGATTTTTGTATGAAATTAGTGTTCACAGGTTAAGACAAGAAAAGCATTCTGGTAGGAAAAGATCAGAGGGAAATGCAGGCTGTGTTTCTGAAATTGACAGACGGACAGAAGGAAGGAAGGAAGGAAGGAAGGAAGGAAGGAAGGAAGGAAGGAAGGAAGGAAGGAAGGAAGGAAGGAAGGAAGGAAGGAAGGAAGGAAGGAAGGGAGGGAGGGAGGGAGGGAGAAGGAGGTAAGACGAATGCTTTCTTAATTCTGCAAACACACTACTCTGGGTAGAAAAGCCATCATTTCCACCTCCACCATCTGGTCCAGAGAGAGAATCTTAGGAGCAGGGAGAAATCAACAAACGATGTAGCAAACTTTCCTTGGTCTGACTTTGAGTGCACGTGGTCCTCCGTGGGCCTGCGGTCTAGGAGACACTGCTGAGTCTTATTCCCTTGTCAGGGCAAGCAGCATTGGTGTGGACATGGCTAATGACACCACCTGGCTCTAGGATGTGACCACTGCACTTCCACACAGCAAAGGTAACTTTAAATCCTGCTCTGCTTTCTAAAAATACCAGCACTAAAAGGTCTTTCTCTTTTTAGCAAACAGATCTAGTAAGAGCTTTCCTACCCGGCTTCCACCTGCTGGAGGTGTTATTTTGTCACACTGGCCTAGAGAGCACTATATTCTTACAGATTCTTACTAACATTTTCACGACACGCTTGCGCTGGTAACTTACATTCCATTCCAGCATCTTCCATGCTAAAACCCCTTCTCGAATGTGCTGCAACATATCTGCATGTCTCCCTCTTCTCGCTCTCTGTCTGTCCCACGGCTGGGCAAACACCAAACGGTCAGGCTAAGAATCTTTTTCCAGCTTGAGGTACACTCGAGAGGAGTGAAAGGGTGATAAGACCTCTCTTTCCAACCCCGCAGCCTGGTTTGAAACAGCAGTCCTGATCACTGAACCAAGTAAAACTCCTGTTCAAAAGAGTCAGTGAAGCTCACAGGAGCGTAGGAGGCCTCTCCTGGTTAAAAAATGCCTGTGACGACACCCCAGTCTCAGGGACTCACTGGCTGGGGTCCCCAACCAGGCTGTGAATGAAGCACATACTGCATCTACTGACCTTTTTCTCCAGGCTTTTTTGCCTTTTGGTTTGGGGATCCCATAACAACACATTAGATCCTCCAAGTGCCCCACTAACTGTTCCTGAACCAGAAGCAACCATAGGCATGCATTCAGACTCGGCCATGCAGAGACCGCTCTCTTCTTTCTCCTCTCTGCTGCTGAGGACAGCAACAAGCCACTAAGATACTGCAAGAAGTAAAGGTTAGTGGCTTTGACTTGCTTTAGCAGGTTCTAAAAATGATAAGTCTTCAAGGGAGAGGGCCAGGGCCATACGGTACAAACATTGAAACTCGAGAAATTATTTCTTCTCTGGTTATGTACAGGTCTCGAGAAGCTGCCACTTAGTTAGTTGGGAGTCACTGGGAACTCTGGGCTCAGTGCTAGTGAGGAGTCACTGGGAACTCTGAGGGCAGTGTCTCACCACCATGATGCTTTATCTTTAAGAGGGGGTTCTCTCCTTTTCTTTTAAGATGGTATTGTAATTGCAACATTTCCCTTTTGCCCCTCCAAAGACTTCCACACTTCCATATTCTTCTCCCTGCTCCCCTTTAAATTCATGGCCTCTGTTGTATTAACTGGTACTCCACATGCAAACGGGCAGAGCCCATTTAATGTTACTTGTTTGTATTTTTTCAGGGCTGACCATGCCTACAGACACAGAAGAGTCAGTCTACCCGTGTACAGGTGATTGTAAGCTGCTCAGTGTAGGTTCTGGAAACTCAGCTCCAGTCCTCTGCAAGAGCTGTATGGACTCTCAACCACTGAACCATGTATTCAGTCTGGTCTATTTTATTTTATTTTATTTTTTTGAGACAGCAGCTCACTATGTAGTTAAGGCTGGACTGAGCGTGCTGTGTAAGGCTGGACTGGGACTGAGCGTGCTGTGTAAGGCTGGACTGGGACTGAGCATGCTGTGTAAGGCTGGACTGAGCATGCCGTGTAAGGCTGGACTGAGCGTGCTGTGTAAGGCTGGACTGGGACTGAGTGTGCCGTGTAAGGCTGGACTGAGCGTGCCCTGTAAGGCTGGACTGAGCGTGCCCTGTAAGGCTGGACTGGGACTGAGCGTGCCGTGTAAGGCTGGACTGGGATTGAGCTTGCTGTGTAAGGCTGGACTGGGACTGAGCATGCTGTGTAAGGCTGGACTGAGCGTGCCGTGTAAAGCTGGACTGGGACTGAGCTTAACGTGTAAGGCTGGACTGAGCGTGCCGTGTAAAGCTGGACTGGGACTGAGCGTGCCGTGTAAGGCTGGACTGGGACTGAGCTTGCCGTGTAAGGCTGGACTGGGATTGAGCTTGCCGTGTAAGGCTGGACTGGGACTGAGCATGCTGTGTAAGGCTGGACTGAGCGTGCTGTGTAAAGCTGGACTGGGACTCAGCGTGCTGTTTAAGGCTGGACTGGAACTGAGCGTGCCGTGTAAGGCTGGACTGAGTGTGCCGTGTAAGGCTGGACTGGGACTGAGCGTGCTGTGTAAGGCTGGACTGAGCGTGCCGTGTAAGGCTGGACTGGGACTGAGCATGCCGTGTAAGGCTGGACTGGGATTGAGCGTGCTGTGTAAGGCTGGACTGGGACTGAGCATGCCGTGTAAGGCTGGACTGGGATTGAGTTTGCTATGTAGCCCAGGCTCACCTTGAACTCATGAAATTCCTACTTCTGTTGATTCAGTGCTGAGATTATAGATTTGAACCACAATTCTGTGCTTTAAAGGGCTTTTGTGAAGAGTCACAATAGAAGTCTTACTTATAGATATGGCATGAGGTCCAGAAATCTTTGATTAAAGCCAGTTAACCTAATGAATTTAAGTTAACTACAAGCCCAACTTCAAACAGAAGATTGAGGTTTTTAGGAGAGATGAAAGCATTCTGAGTGTCCTTGTGTGGCCCCAGTGAGAAGCTGGACACTATAGTTTCCAAGATAGCTGAGGCGCAAGCACCCACTGAAGCCTTTATGAAACCATGGAAGGAGCTAGTGGGGTGTGAGCTTCAGCCAGGGCACCCCAACACCCTCAGCACTCACCACCACCGCTGGGGGCCACCCTCTTCCCAGCTCCTTACCCTGCCAACAGTTTGCGTGACGTAGACAAGTTGTCTGGTGCAGGGTTTTATAACCTTGGTGCCACTGATCTTTAGCCTGGAAAAATCCTGTTCGAGATAGCAGTTCAAACTTTATGATGATCTATTTGATGTCAAATGTTATTCTGAGAACTTTACACAAGTGGGCTGATCTGCTATCACAACCATTACTTTATTATGCCAGTTCTGCAGATGGAGTTCCTGGGCAGCAGAGGTAGACAGACACCCAATGAAGCTAGTCTTAAGTCCATAGATCTAATCAATTTCTTTCTGGTCAAATATAATGTGGAAAAATTGTATCTGTACTGATCATTGCTGCTTAAACAGTGCAGCCTAACAGCTATTCATATTCACTGGGTATTATAGGAAATGTAGAAATGGTTTAGAGTATAGGGAAAGATGTGTGAGAAGTGTACGGGAACAGTTACTAGGGAAAGTATTTGAGTGTGGGAGCACTGGGGGTCTCCTCAGTGGGGACTGGAAAGTTCCTCTAACAGTCAGTCTCTCTGTAACTCTTACTCCGTGCTCTGGGACAGCATGTACTCTTGAAGTGAAGAGAGGCAGAGCACCCAGGAAGCACTTAGGCCAGAATGGCCTGCTGAGACATGACTGGTACCACAAGGAGAGACGAAAGGGAAGGACAGAGATGGCATTGTATGGGCACAGCGTGCCACTCTTTCCTGAGAACAACAGTGTTTTAACTGAACGGTGATGCATTCATTCATGCAGCAGGACAGCTGGCAGCCAACAAGAAGAAGGACAACAAAGGGTTTGCTATACACCGCGTGCCTCAGAAGATGTCTACGCCTAGCACACAGGCGATGGATGGGTGCTGACTCTTCCTAAACTGCGGGGCACAGAGTCTGTCTCAGAAAGAGGAGCAGTCCTGGCTGCCGCTATCTTCCTTGTTATCTTCTCAAGCCCAAAGCCCTGGCTTATTGCCCCATTTTTGGTTCCATTTTGAATGTATTGCAAAACTATACTGATGAATGATATTGGCAGTTTACTATTTAAAAGAATGTAAATCACTTAAGTAGAGATTAAATGCACACAAATCCCAATAAGCTATGAGGAAATAAAGGTAGGTTTGTCAGTAAACAGCACCCGATAATCCCTAGCAAATATAAAACATGGAAACATTTCAACAGCAGCAGTTAGACAAGGAAGTCGATTACAGAGCAGACCCTGGGAAGAAAATCCAAAGAGCTTATGTGCTTCCTTTCTATGGCCTTCCTTTCTACGTGCTCACCATGTCCTGCCCACTGCCTACCTGCTCTCCCCAGTCAGCCTCAGCTGTAACTTGGTCAAAGTCAGCTCTTCTCCATGCCTAGCTTGCATTCTATCCTGAGAGAAGAGAGAAGCCATGGTGAACTGTGAGCACAGTTCTCAGTCTTCCCTTGCTGATAGAGCAGCTTGACCCCTTGGCCTTGTTTTGCCATCTTAACCTTTGACTCTGACTAGACTGGTTTTTATGCGGAAGGCATTCTATGTGCTCAGGAGACATCGGCCAGTGTTTTTTTCTCCCCACTCCTGGCTTTCCTGACAGGTAGTTGAGGGGTAAATTTGTATGTTTCAGGTGTATAACATAATAGCATGCTTATGCACACACCGGAAAACGATTACCACAATCAAGTTAATTAGCATCTCCATCGAGGGCCTAGCACTTCTATGAGTAGTGAGAAAGAGGGTATCTCCTAGTGAGTTTCCAGTACTGGTATCCTTTCTCTCTTGTGATCTCACCGGACGGATGGCAGGTTCTCAGAACTTGGAACTGAGTTTGTTCCTTCTGACAAACATCTCCCCATTTCCCTGTCCCTTGCTTGTTTGTAACAAAACTCATGCCAGAGACTTGTGGGACCCTGCATCTGTTCCTATTCTAGAGAACAGAAATGGGTGGGGCTCAGGGACAGGAACACTTAAAGGAAAAGACAAAGACCTGCTTGTCTTCCTCAGTGACTGAGGTCATGTGAACTGGTCAATCCCTTAAATTTTGTCCTACTCTGCTTTCCATTGCTGTGATAAAGGCCATGACCAAAAGCAACTTGGGAAAGAGAGGGTTTACTTGGCTTACACATCCCAGTCACAGTCACCCCCTGAAGGAAGCCAAGGCAGGAACCAAGCAGGGCAGCAAGCACCACAGAGACAGGCGCTGAAGCAGAAGCCGCAGACAACATTGCTTATCAACTTTCTCAGCTTGCTTTTCTATACAAACTAGGGCTAGAAACACCCACTGTGGGCTAGGCCCTCCCACATCAATCATTAAGGAAACACCCACAGACTTGCATAAAGGCCATGATGGAGACACTTTCTCAATTAAGGTTCCTCTTCCCAAATAACTCTAACTTGTATTGAATTGACAAAAAAAAACTAACCAGCAATTTGAAAATGGCACTGCACTTCGCATTTTTTTTATAAGAATTTAAAATATTTCACAGAAGAAAAATTAACTAAGTTTGTCACAATTATCACAATGATGCAGATTAGACTTTGGTGTTTTGTAGAATGTGATGTTTAACCAACCATAGGAGCTTGGTTATTATTTGGAGGCAGATATTAAGAAATTCCATGTATATTTTACCTGTAGTTATAGAAAAGGAAAAGAACAGAGGCTCATTTCATAAAGGAATGTAGAGGGCTGGTGAGATGGCTCAGCAGTTAAGAGCGCCAACTGCTCTTCCAAAGGTCCTGAGTTCAAATCCCAGCAACCACATGGTGGCTCACAACCATCCATAAAGAAATCTGATGCCCTCTTCTGGAGTGTCTGAAGACAACTACAATGTACTTACATATAAGAAATAAATAAATAAAATTTAAAAATAAAAATAAAAAAATAAAGGAATGTAGAAAACCTATATACCTGTATCATTGACAACAAAGGGACCCCAGCTAGCTGGGCATCTGACAGTCCCTGCAAGCTCCTTTGTTCTTTCTTGACCACATCCAGATGGCTTCTAGTCTCTGAGCGCACACAGCACTTTCTTTGGACCCCTCTGATTCCTAGTTCTCCTTCCTTTGTGTTCAAGAAGCCAGGGTGGCTCTGGAAGGCCCCCTGTCGTGGCTGTGCAGGAACTCTTGTCTCAGTAGTTGTCTTCTCTTTTCCTTTAGGGGGTTCCCAGAGGAATCAAATTACAAACTGGGAAAGGATGCTGCTGCTGGCTAGTCCCAAATTTATAGAGCCTCAGTGACGCCAGTCATGTGCTGTGTTCTTTAGAAGAACCCTGTGGATTCATTTAAAGGTGTGCTGTGCTCTGTGCAAACTCTTCTTCCCTGCTCCTCCTTCTCTTGTAGAGCAGCCTAGCTTCCAGCTTGCTACATAGCCAAGCCTGGCCTTGAACTCCTGAGAGCTGTGTTTGTAGATGTGAGCCACGAGGGCTAACTCCATGATTGTGACCTGCTTGGGGTTTTTTGGTTTCGTTTTGTTGTTGTTTTGTTTTTTGAACTCTACACACTCGTTATTCTGGACTCCTATATGTAGACTTCAAATTATAAAATCCAATTTCCTTCATGTCTGTACTTCACAGTAGTGACCAAAGCTAGCCTTTCTATGAAACAATCAGGGCAGTTTAGGATATTTTTCTACCAAGTCTGTGATTGACATGCCTCAGTCTTCTCCTTACTGTCACCTATAACCAGCTTTCTAAGGCACCTGTGAGCCTCACAATGGTCTAGGGATAATCACTCTGCAGTAACTTAGCAGGCTTTATTTGGGTACACACATATCACATGTAACAACAATTAATGAAAAAACAGCCATGAATTTGAAGCAAAGAATGGTATAGGGGAGGGTCTGGTGAGAGGAAAGGGGATGGAAAATAATGTAATGATAATCTCAAAAAGGAAAAATTTCAAAAACTTTGTATGCTGGAAGCCAAAGAGCTTACTGAACCACCAGGCAGGGCAAACGAGTGAGTGAGCATTAGGTTGTAACTGCGCGGAGTCAACTGCTTCCTTCAACGGAAGACTTCCTGCCACAGTTCCATCCCTTCACGCGAGGCTGCTGGGTTTTAAGAGGTAATAATATATCGGAGCTTTCCACTTTGGGGTCAGATCTTCCAGGTTAATTACGATGTATTTCAGAGGGGATTTTGCTGATACGGAGGATTAGTTGGCAGAGCCTGACAGCTGGACCCACGTTAGCCCAGAAAGAGAAATGAGGACTGTGACCTACTTTCAAAAGGGCTATCCAGTAATTTCTTCAAACACCAGATTTCCCTTTCTGTACAGAAGCTGCTCCACCCTGTGCTCCATGATTCAGTTCACGATACTTTCTCCCTGGACCATCTCTTCAATCAACTATGTTAAGCCTTCCAGATGCTTCTAGTGCCCAAGCTATGGCACTGCAGTTCCTGCAGGACTCCTACCTCGAAAAGCAGCAAAGGGTTTCCCTTCTTTTACAAATCCAGAAACACATTCATTAATCTTCCCTAAGAGCCTCAGTGTGGAAAAGCTTTACTCCAAATTGCAACGGCCTATTATCTTCAAAAAAAAAAAAAAATCCAGTAATAAATGTAGTATCAAAAATAGAAAATATAATCGAGCACAAAGCTCGCAGGCTCAGTTTCAGAACAGACACTACAAGCATTTTAGTGTATGCTCTTAAAGAATATGCATTCATGTATATGAAACAAAGCCAGAATCTTTATGTAATAGCATCTTGAAATGTACTATCTGGATATCTTCTGTGTAACACGACTTCCTTTCCTAGTGGCTCCATGATACTGAGCTGTATAGAAGCATCTCATGTCTATAGGACGCACTGTAATTTTATATTTATAATTTTACAAATTACATGTTGTAGACATGGTTGCCTATTGAGCTATAAAATTTTGAAAGGGGTTCACTGATCAAATAAGAGAACCCTGGTACACGATTACATAATTAGCAAAAAGAACTAAGAGGAGAAAATAAATCTTCAGTGCACACTGATAAAAATAAAGAGAGAAGGGAAGCTGGCCTTACGGCACACAGCCGACTGGGAAAGGCAGAGGGATGGTGGCTTAGCAAATCTCCTTGGCATCTAACAGAACAGTAACTGCTTCGGAACGACGGAAGCTAAAGCTCATGGGTGAGCACACGAGGAGGGTGAGCACACTTACAAAGTTTCAAAATAGCTTCCTACAATAAGAATTATAAAATAAAAACAAACCTAGGTGATATGCTCTAACTAGGTGAAAAGGGTTACTGTCACCAGGGCTGGGACAAATCCTGCCTCCTGACATAACAGAGGCAAAACCACCACTTCTGTGGCATTACTAACCAAAACATATAACCTAGATTTAATCATCCATTAGCCAAACCCAAAACAGAGATGCTACCACAGAAAAACTAGCCGAAATGTTTCCAAGAGGTGAGTCGCTACACAAGGTGACTCTGGAGCAGTCCCCTGCAGCATCCTGGATGTGCACCACTGGACACATGGAATAGACAGCAGGGCTGCATTGAGCTACTTTCTTGCATTTGAGATATAATACACCCAAAAGATAAAATCTTTGTTTTTTTGTTTTGTTTTGTTTTGTTTTAGGACAATTAAATCTTACAATTAAAATCGTGGGGTTGTGCTGGGTGTGGTGGCGCACTCCTTTAATCCCAGCACTCGAGAGGCAGAGGCAGGCGAATTTCTGAGTTTGAGGCCAGCCTGGTCTACAAAGTGAGTTCCAGGACAGCCAGGGCTGTACAGAGAAACCCTGTCTCGAAAAACAAAAACAAAACAAAACAAAAAAATCATGGGGTTGGAGAGATGGATGGCTCAGAAGTCGAGAGACTGGCTCCTCTTCCAGAAAGCTTAGTTCAATGCCCAGAACCCACAGAGCAGCTCACAACTCTAGTTCTGAGAGATCTGATCCCTTCAAGCAGACACACATGCATGCAAAACAACATACATAAAATTATATAAAAATATTTTTAAAAAGTTTGTCTTTGGGTCTAGTTAATATGAGGTAGAATTTTTTTAATCAAAACTTTTTTTTTTTTTTTTTTTTTTGGTTTTTCAAGACAGGGTTTCTCTGTGTAGCCCTGGCTGTCCTGGAACTCACTCTGTAGACCGTGCTGGCCTCGAACTCAGAAATTCGCCTGCCTCTGCCTCCCGAGTGCTGGGATTAAAGGTGTGCACACCCAGCTAATCAAAACATTTTAATAATAATTTTTAAAAAGTTAACACTGGCAGAATCTAAAAGTGCACAGGAAATCTCTGTCTCATTCTTGCAATTCCTCAACTTTTCCTGAGGCCCAACATTATATGAACTAGGCTTAAGGCAGAGCTATTCAATCCCTATTTATTACTGATCTTAAAAGAATGAATACAATGTTGGGGCTTTTTCAGATATACAAGAAAGCTAATGAAAATAGAAACAATTGAATGTAAAACTCTCAAATTAATCTTGTACGAAAACAACGAGAACAGCTAGAACTTCTCCAAAACAAAAGACAGAAAAGGAATTCAAGTTTCTCATGTACACCTTTCTCGATCTCAATTAAAGCAACTTGTTATAACTTACAGAGGAAAGGATACAATCTATTCTTACATACTTAGTATATCATTTTCACATGTTTAACTTTTTCCTTTACAAAATAAAATATCAATCTGACTTCATCAGATGAGAAAGTTGTGCTTCTTAATTTCAAGCTATCAAAGATTAAGTATGAAACATAAGCAAAAAGCTACGGGAGGGGGAACTGCCAGGCCTGAGGGAAGGCGAATCTGTCTGGTGAGGACAGGAAACCTGGGCTGGGGGAGCTCCAGAGAGCAATTCCCCCACGAGGCAGAGGTATAGACTGGCTGGAGAATCACATTCTTATCTCAGAGGAAGCCTGAGAAAAGACACCTCTAGAAAGGTCAGCTTGCTCTCTTAGAACCAGGATAGAGCCCACACCAAACACCCTGAGCCAAGTGAAAGTCTGGCATTGTTCTAACACAAAAGCAAAATGTATATAATGCTTTTTTTGTAAAGTAAGATGAAAGCTAACAAAATGTTCTTATTGAAGAAACACTAATATTCAGGAATTGGGAAACAAAAGCTACCACTGGACATCACCTTGTTACGAATCAATCTCTCTCTCTCTCTCTCTCTCTCTCTCTCTCTCTCTCTCTCTCTCTCTGCCCGGTCTGGTTTTGATGTCTCTATCTACTGGTGGCTGGAATGGAACTCTTAACTCCCCCCTACCCCCACCCCCCAACACACACACCTTTATTTCCTAAGTGCTGGGTTTACAGACATGCACCACACCCGCTTTAAAATATATCCTTAAATTATATTATTTACAAGAGTCCCTTTTAAAACTCCATTTACATTATATAGTTTCAACATGATTTCCCATAAAATCAACACAACACAGCAGTAAATTCTCTTCCCTACTCAAATGTACCAGCAGAAAGCACAGTGATTGAAAATTTAGGGGAAATCTAATTTAGAGAGTCACCAGATTGCCTCAGAAGAAGGTAACTACATTTGATGACTTAATCAATTCCCCTTGCTTTTTTGGGCTTTAAATATAAATCCATAATGCATTTTTAAAGATGGCAAAAATGGATATTAAACTCCATTAGCAGGCTCCATAAGTCTGATGTGGATCATCTTCCTAGAACTTTACAAGACGGAGTAGGTCTAATGGACCTATTAGGGCGGGAAGCCATCACTGTCTGCTCCCCTGTGCCTAAACAAACTGTTCTTGCAACAAAAAGCAACACAGCATCTGCTGTCTGCACAATTCACTAAGCCCAATGGGAAAAAATCAGCAAAGGCTTAACATAAAGATCAAGGAGGTAGTTATGTGAATAGAGTAGCAGGGACAGAGGAATGAAGGGAAACCCACTGAAGCTTCCCTCAAGGTCCGGCATCACAGTCAACAGGAGGCCGACTCTGGGGCAAATCCAAGAGGCACAGGAAGCTCCCGAGGGCCGACAGCTCCCTGCAGCCAGGAGCAGCTTTGGTGCTGTGTGTGCTCAAGTCTCCTAGCTACTGTTTCTTAGATGTGAGCTTCTTTCTGCACACACTTTTACAATGGCAACCATATGGGACACATCTGTAGGTTTTCTCAATTCTAAATTTTCATAGGCAGAGAAAAGCTGATAAAAAAAAAAAATCGCCCAGAGCCTGGGAGAGTCGCTGCAGACTGACCTAGTTAGAATTGGCGGGTGGAGTGCATCTGAGCTGGGTTAATCCTGTCCCTGCCCCCAGGCTTTAGGGTTCACCAGCTCTTAGGAATTTACAGTTGATAGGTCATTTGCTGTTTGAAACCAGTTTAGAGATGATCTGACCATCGAGAGCCATCCCAACTCAACTAAGACAACAAAAATTTAAACCAAACTTTCCACAAGTAGTACACTGCTAATGTCGCCCTGAGAGTACTAACACTGCTAATGTTGCCCTGAGAGTACTATCTGTTGCACACGTGGACAGAAAGATAAATATTCTTTATAGGAAGAAACAGATAATACATGTCTCAAAAGGAAATGTCAAAGGGGCTGGGGGTGCAGTTCAGTGGTAGAGTTCTTGCTCAGTAAGTCCAGCACTGGGGGGAAATCAAACAAACAAACAAATCCCAGGAGAGACAAACATTTGTGGAAGATGGGAAATGCCAACAAGCATATAACATTCTTATTGTTACCAACAGTAAAAAAGACATAAATTATAACTATAACTATCAGTTCTTTTCCTAGGACAAATCTCAAATGGGAGGATACTTGCCAAAAGTATTTTAGAAGGATGTCCCCAAAATGCTGCTGATGTTAAGTGGAAAATGGGCTAAAAATTCTGTTTATAATGATATGCAAACTTTCTCTATAAGCATGTGTGCATCTGTAAAAGCCGTAGCGCTGCACACAAACGTTGATGTAGCTGCTTATAAATGGCAGGAACACAGCTAACTTACAGTTTTCATTTTTCCCCGTGTTATTCAAGCACACCAAAGATCACTGCTGCTTCATCATCAGAAAAAAATTATGGTTTAAATATTTATGCATAAACAGGTGAAAAATGCCTGGGGAGTTCTGTTCAGGTTCTGTGTGTCTCAGTTATTAGCGAGGACAGACAAAATCTTTAAATTACATGAATACTTTGGAAGACACTTCATGTGCTAATGAGCAGAGGGGAAAGAGTCCTCTATTAAGAGGCATATTTATTCTCCCAGAAAAGGTGTTTCCACCCCACCCCCAACCCCAGAGACAAAACAAAGCTCTCTAAAGGCAAGCCTTATGTCAAAGGGGCACTTAAAGATCAAGTTTCTATTTTATTTCCATTCCACCAATTAAAACACTTCAAAAGATGATAAAGTAAGTTTCTTAGAGTAAAACATAAGATACATTAATTTATGCTATTTGCCATGTGAGGTTCTTAAGGAAGCTTGCATATACTACAAGAAATAACGCAGAAAACATCATAAAGCTGCAATACCAGGACTAGGCAGTTTATGCATGGTGGTCTGCCTCGATCACCACACAGATATGCTTCACCACCACCACCCTCCTTGTTGCATTATGGGTTTTAACAAAAATAGGTTTTAGTAGGTTCCAAGTTAAGGCCTTATCTCCAGTTTCTAAGGCCAGACTATCATGATTTATAAGATGAAATTGCAGAACTTATACTATTTCCCCTGGAGGAGGGGGAGAGAATGATAAGAGGAGAAAGATAGCAACTTATTCTGCACTGTCAGGTAAACATACATTTACCTATAAACTGAAAAGCAACTCAGTGTACTGGCTAGTTTTGTGTCAACTTGACACAGCTGGGTTATCACAGAGAAAGGAGCTTCAGTTGGGGAAAGGCCTCCATGAGATCCAGCTGTGGGGTATTGTCTCAATTAGTGATCAAGGGGGAAAGGCCCCTTGTGGGTGGGACCATCTCTGGGCTGCCAGTCTTGGGTTCTATAAGAGAGCAGGCTGAGCAAGCCAGGGGAAGCAAGTCAGTAAAGAACATCCCTCCATGGCCTCTGCGTCAGCTCCTGCTTTCTGACCTGCTCGAGTTCCAGTCCTGACTTCCTTGGTGATGAACAGCTGTTTGTTTGTTTTGTTTTTTTTGTTTTGTTTTGTTTTGTTTGTTTGTTTGTTTGTTTGGGTGATGACCAGCTGTATAGAAGTGTAAGCTGAATAAATCCTTTCCTCCCCAACTTGCTTCTTGGTCATGATGTTTGTGCAGGATTAGAAACCTTAAGACAGACAGGAAGAGAGGGAGAAAGGGAAAGGAGGCAGAGAGGGGAGAGGGAGAGATTGAGAAAGAACGTGTGTTGGCCAGGAGTCAACATCAGATGTCCGCCTTGATTGCTCTCCATCTTACTTTCTGGAAGAGAAGTCTCTCCCTTTATTGTGAGCTCACTGACCCAGCAAGCCCCAGAGCTTCTCCTCTCTGTCCCTCTGTTTTAGTCAGGGTTTCTATTCTTGCACAAACATCATGAACAAGAAGCAAGTTGGGGAGGAAAGGGTTTATTCATCTTACATTTACACACATCACCAAAGAAAGTCAGGACTGGAACTCAAGCAGGTCAGGAAGCAGGAGCTGATGCAGAGGCCATGGGGGGGATGTTCCTTACTGGCTTGCTTCCCCTGGCTTACTCAGCCTGCTCTCTTATAGAACCCAAGACTACTAGCCCAGGGATGGCCCCACCACAAGGGGCCTTTCCCCCTTGATCACTAATTGAGAAAATGCCTTACAGTTGAATCTCATGGAGGCACTTACCCAACTGAAGCTCCTTTTTCTGTGATAACTCCAGCTGTGTCAAGTTGACACACACAACCAGCCCGTACAGCCTCCCCTACTGGAATCACAGGCACAAGCTGCTGCTGTACCTGCTGCTCATCGAAGCTCAGGCCCTCATGCTTCTACAGCAAGAACTTCACTGGCTGAGCGATCTATCTCCCTAGTCACTACTAGAGGACTTTCAACTAGGAAAGGTCTGCTTCTGTAAGTGGCCATGGACCAGTAAACACCTAATAGCACTGCCACCTTTATCACCAACACCAACAGATGCTTTCTTCTCTGTTCCTCACATTAACTCTGTCCTCCTCATCATTCAGCGACTCTCAAGTATCCTTCCATCCTCGCCATTACCTGTAACATGGGGTTCTCTCCAGAATGAGGATGCTGATGGACCTTCCCAGACCCCCATAGAGGCATCCTGTCATACATGGACAGAAACAAGTGCTCCTCAGATGCCAGAAGCAAGGGAACACAGACAAGCTAGGGCAGGCGAGAGAGCCTGAGCAATTCTTGAGGCTGCGGTGGCCTCACAGTGAGGAGAGTGTAAGTGAAGGAGAGTAGGGGTTGGCACTGTGAAGAAAGAGCTTCTATAGCAGCAAGAAAAAAAAAATCAAACCACTGCAATAGAAGACCACAAAGAGTAAGATTTAAGAGGGTGGTGGATATCAAGATCTGTGAAAGTCAGGCAGTGGTGGCAACAAGCTTTAAATCCCAGCTCTCTGGAGGCAGAGGGAGTTCAAGGCCAGCCTAGTCTACAAGTGAGTTCCAGGACATCCAGGGCAACACAGAAACCCTGTCTGGAAAAAACCAAATAACCAATACAAAACAAAATAAAAGATCTGTGATTAAAGACTTGACAATATTCATCTAAAACTGGAAGTTTCATGACTTTCAGAATAAGATGATTTATGATTAGATAAATAATATCCCTAATAAAACATTACATTTCAAAGTAAAAGACAAATATGTTGTCCCTTCTGTCAGTTTTCTAACTTGATGACTTTAAATTTATTTCCCTAATTATAGTTGTGAAAAACCTAATCATAGTTGCCAAGGCAACCATAAAACTCTTTAAAAGAATTAAAACAGCAAGCTCACACCATTATATTTGGGGTGGGCACCAATTATACTCAGGTCCTAAGACACCTCTGACTTGGGGACAGCCAATAATGAAGACACCAAATATTTTTCCTTAATTGGCAGTATACAATCTTGAGAGTTTGAAACAAGCACAAAGGAAAACATGCTAGTCATAAGTGCTCAAGAATCATGTCTCATAATTATTAATCCTGTGTTTATCAAGGTCTGCTTTTAAAATAGAATAGACACGAGAGACCTAAGGAGCCAAGAGTAGAAGTCATTAGAAAATTCTAAAACATTGCACTTAAGTCATCATCAGATCTCATGCATTCTTTGTTTTGTTTTTTTCTGTTTTTTGTTTTTTTCTGTTTTTTGTTTTTTTCTGTTTTTTGTTTTTCAAGACAGGGTTTCTTTGTGTAGTCCTGGCTGTCCTTGAACTCAGAAATTCACCTGCCTCTGCCTCCCAAGTGCTGGGATTAAAGGCAAGGGCCACCACTGCCCAGCTGATCTCATGCATTCTCATACAGGTTAACTATCCCTTATCTGAGATGGTTGAGACCAAAGATGTTTAAGAGTGTAGATTTTCTTTGGATTTTTTTTACATACACAAACACACACACACACACACACACACACACACGATAAGTGTAGGAAATAAAAGTCAAGTCTAAACCTGGCATTCACTTACATTTCATATATACTTCGCCCAAAGTAATTTTATACAATGCTTTTAGTGCGCCTGTGTTTTGACAGCGACCTGTAACTTGAAGGACAGATATGAAATTTTTCACTTGTGGTAGCACATTAGAGTTCAAAATGATTGTAGATTTTTATAGATTGAGCTTTCTAATTAGGAATGGTCAATCTGTATCTTGTTTTCATCTTAACATTAAGCCACAGTGTGACCTTGCTAGTGACACTTCACTCGTTTCTGCACACTGTAGAAGGCAAACCTAGGAGCAAACAGAAGCTGCGGCATAGGCACTCCTGTTATTCTGATGTTGTGTCTCCTGGTTTGGGACATTCAGTACCTTTGTCTCTAAATAATTCTCCAAACCACACAATGACCTATGAAGCCAATTTCCACCCTTGATTATTAAGCCAATTTCAGTGTACTATTATCAAGCACTGCATGTTGTTTCTTCCAGCTATTTATACCTTACTTTTTCAATATAAAGGCAAAAATGAAACCCTCAGGTTGACCTCAGACACCAGCAGACAGTGTGGTCTTTCTGAGTTTTGAGGCTGAAGCTGTCCTTTTGGGATAAGTTGGGTGTGGTACCTCAGTCTGTCCCACAAACCTATCTGTACTACTTGGAACATTATAGAGGCTGGTCGGACTCTCACTGCTTCTACGGGCCCGGATAACCATCAATACTGCCTTGCAGGACGGTCAGGATACAGGCCTCTGCTGAGCATCCTTCCCCTTCTCTCCAAAGCTACTCCTCCTTCAGAAGCTACTCCTCTTTCAGAAGCTACTCCTCTTTCAGAAGCTTCTTCTATGCTGCAAAGACTTTTGGTATTGCCACCATTAGGACTGCAATGCAATATGGTGTTTCTGAAAGTGAAAGGTGCTAGCTATGCAAATTCTCAGATTGAGCCTGGTCTTATCGGGTAGCATTTTTTTAAAGTAGATGTCTTAATATTATATCGTAAGAGCCTAAACTTTAAATAGATTTCCTCAAATTGTACTTTGTAGACTGAACAACATTAAACTGCCATATTGGGCCAAAATTAGATAGGGCAATTTCTTACAGTTCAATCTATTCCCTGACCCAGTTTATGCTAATCTTTCTGGGGCCAAAAGGAGTTGTTGTTACAAAGGCAGATGACACCCAGCAAGCCTCTCGTTCCTAGGACAAAGCTCTTCATAAGTGAGGGTCTACATCTGCTACCCTGTGGTACCCGAACCCAGTCGGTCAAATGGCTTCCCCCAGCTTATCATACCAGTATCAGCTAACAATACTGACATTTAACTACACAGTCGAACAAGAAGAAGCCTGGTGAGGGAACTGTGTGTGTGCACGTGTGCTCGTGCGAGGTGTGCCATCAGCAACTAACCGAGGCCATGAAGTGAAACAGACAGACTAGACTACAGCTATAAGAGCTAACTCTTTCCCTTACTGTTTCCCCAAATACCTTATTCATCTTTTTTTCTTTACTTTTGATATAGGTATAGCATTTATCCAGGTTGGCCTGGGAGTCGATATGTAGCCAAGGATGATGCTCTGGCTTCTGCCTCCCAGGGCTGAGTTTACAGGCATGTTATCACCTCCCTGGTATTCCAAAGTCACTGGTGAAATGCAAGTGTAACATTTAGAGGGTTATATTAAATAAGTAGACATCCTTGATTTAAGTATACAATTGACACCAAAAGCAAAAAGTGCTAGAGACCACCTGTGATGTCTCCACATGACTGGCTACTCTATTTGCCTTCAGTCTGATCTGAAAAAAATGACATTGTTGGGGAAACAGGAATAATTATGCCGTAGCACATTTGTTTTGTACAATAAGCAAGCATTTACAGCCCTATGGAACCAACAGCCTCTTGTTATTTAATGAAGCCGTTGGGGGTTGGACGTAGAAATGTAACATCTTTCCTGTCCTCCTCCACTAACCTTGGAACTCTTGTTCCAATCAGGAAGCGGTTAGGACTGGAAGGCAAAGGACTGTGTGCAGTCATCTCTGCTCTATTACAGGAAGTAAACATGACACTCAGGCAGTCATGGTATCTCCTTGTCAGGAACTGTTCCTAGTGTTTTAACACAGACTAAGTGTTCTTACACTTGAAGCTTTTATTCTTTTGTTATTGGGGATTGAACTCAGGGCCTCCTTCATGTGAGCATGCTGATCCCTTCTCCCTACAAGTCTAAGTACGGCATTAGATTCTGAATGCAGGGTGCATTCTATAATGAGGTGACACAGGCTGGAACAGGATGACCACCGAGATGCTGTTTGTTCATTTAAGCTGTGACCTTCAGGTCACACTCTATAGAACTGGAATGGTATATCCTACCTGACTTTCAAGTTATAAGTAATTCAACTTTTTAGAGATTTTGATACCTGACCATAGCTGGGTGGTGATGGTTCATGCTTTAATTCCTGCACTTGGGAGTCAGAGGGAGGCAGATCTTTCTGAGTTCAAGGCCAGCCTGGTCTACAGAACAAGTCTGAGGACAGTCAGAGCTACAGAGAGAAACCCTGCCTCAAAAAACAAAAACAACAACAAAACAACAACAACCTTCTCATTTTTTGTTTGTTTGTTTGTTTGTAAGTTATAAACCACTTTCCGGTTTGAGAGGCTGAAACCCCTGAGGAGGAATCAGTATTTGTTGGGCTGAGTCAGTACAAACCAGCATGCGTGGACTGTGCTTTCTGCCTCGTGGCCTCTAGAGCAGACTGTGATTTAGGAGACAAGAGAAAGAAGCAAGAGCATCTGGCACCTCAGAGGCTGCATTTGGAGCCGGACGTGGTGGTGCACGCCTTTAATCCCAGCACTCGGGAAGCAGAGGCAGAGGGCAGAGGGCAGAGGCAGGTGGATTTCTGAGTTCGAGGCCAGCCTGGTCTACAAAGTGAGTTCCAGAACAGCCAGGGCTACACAGAGAAACCCTGTCTCAAAAAACAAAAGAAAACAAACAGAAAACCAACCAAGGCTGCGCTTGTGGAGTGTGAGAGCGCTAAGTAGAATCCTGATGCTGACAGACTTGGTGGCAGTTACCATTTAAGTGCTTTAGTTAGTGAAAAAAGTGGTCTAGGTGTTTAGCAGATACAGTTACTTGTCCTTGGGATTTGGAATAGGATACATAGGTTTGCAGGGATAATCTGATTATGCAAAGTAGAAATATTTATATAGGAAAAATGTTTCTCCTGTGTATGCACATATACATACCTAGGATATTGCTTCATACTCTTGACCTTGTTGACGACAGGGGTTTAAGGGAACCCTTCTAAGATACTCTACCAGAGAAGGGAAGCTGTATTAGATTCTTACTGGAAAGTTAAACCCATCTGCGTTTTAGAGGAACACCCAGGGAAGCTGTGTTGTTCATCTCTGACATGACAATGGTTGGGGGTTGCCTATGTCTATGGGTGGCAGATGCCAACGCTGGACCCTGCCCGACACTGGGTTGTGTGAAAGGATGCTCACATACCTGTTACTGCAAGAGCATGCTTGTCCACAGAGAAGAAACAGAAGGAGAATATTCTAAGATGAGATGGAGAAGGGAAGTTAACAGTCTCGGCTTCAGCTAAGAGGCAGCAGATCAGTGAAGGCCTTGATGCAGACTGAGCAGAAAGCTCACGACCCACTCACTGCTCACACCTCATGGGGTGGATGTACCCAAGGAGCAGCACATGGGAAAATCATGTGTATAACAAGGAATAAGCTTGGCACAAATAAAATGCCTTTTGAAATAAACAGCTGTTTATAGATAGCTATGCACTTGTCCATTGATCTAAATATATGAATATGATAGGATCTGACCTCTATTTTGATCAAAGACCCCAATTTATTAATATAGTAATAAAAATACATTAACATACAGGAGCAAGGAATGTGAAAATCACCTAGGATAGCAAAGTAACGCTTTATAGTCAATTTAAAAAGCTAGCAAATGGGAACGCTGGTGTTTTCAATAATTTCTTCGTCAGCCCAGCTGAAGAACCTAAGTGGCCTGCAGTGGCCCAGGACGGGGTAGCTGAATTAGCTTGTCCTAGCAGCAAAGCGTTAAAGATTCAGCTTCTACTTACTTACGCTTCAGAATGTCAAGTAGAAATAAGCGCATCTGGATGGAGATCACTCCACGGGCACGAGTCCTGGCTGCTCTTCCAGAGGACTTGGGTTTGTTTCCCAGCCCCCACATGGGAGCTTACAACTGTCCCAATCCCCAGTTCCAAGGGATTCAATGCTCTGTCTTCTGATGGTACCAGGCATATAAGTGGTGTACTATACACATGCACACATAAAGTAAAAATACATTTCTGAATAAGAGAAAACGCTCAGCATACTGGCTCACAAGTCTGAAATCGGTCCTGCCAGTGTCCCCACAAATCACACACTATGGGACATGGTTCTAGTCTCAGATCCTGCTGAGTCAGTGCCTTCTCTGAATTGGACTTGGCCACTCTTCCCACCAGGAAGTAGGGCTTCTCTCACTCACTTAATCAGGACTGGAATTGACACACTTGACCTGGTATTGTATATGACAAAGGTAACCAGGGGCAACTTCCAAGGTTAGGCCTAAAGGGACCTGGCAGCACCTGCTGGCTGCCACTCTCCTGGAATGTTTCCCTGAGGGGACAGAGGTCAGAAGGCCCTGTGGGGGAAAACAAGGACAAACCTGCAGACAGTTACCAGGAATTTACCTGCTGGGCAGGTAAGATCACCACAGCACTCTCAGAGAGCAGGCTCTCACTGAAGGGATTCTGAGAGCGCAGGCAAGCTAGATAGAGAAGCACCGCTCCAAAGGACAAAACTGTGGCACACCTGGGGTTTGGCGCCTAGCAACAGTTAGCTGATGTGGCTGCACCAGCAGAATTTGAAAGCCAGTGTTAGGCGGAGAAGATGTATTTCCTCTAGGCCTCCTGATGGTTCCCTTGGGCATGATGTGTCACCTGGATGGTACTGAATCAGTAAACCAGGCAGGTGCACAGATTGCCTGCCGGAAGTGGAAGAAACCCTCTAGGTTAACTTGAGTGATGGAACTCCTGTGGCTCAAGAGATGACCTATAGATGGTCTTCCTGAGTTTGCAATTCTAAAAACATACTCATTTTAAAAAAGATGTGCTGGGCAGTGGTGGCGCACGCCTTTGATCCCAGCACTTGGGAGGCAGAGGCAGGCAGATTTCTGCGTTCGAGGCCAGCATGGTCTACAGAGTGAGTTCCAAAACAGCCAGGGCTACACAGAGAAACCCTGTCTTGAAAAACCCCTCATTTATTTTGAGACAGGGTATGGCTCTGTTGCCTAGGTTGGCCTTGCATACACTATGTAACAAGAGTTGGCCTAATTTTCAAGGATAGCTTCCTGCCTCAGCCTCTAGGATGTTGATATTACAAGTATGCACCATTATGTACAGCTTTGAATTTATCTCTTAAAAGCATTTATACCGCCGGGCGTGGTGGCACACGCCTTTCATCCCAGCACTAGGGAGGTGGAGGCAGTCGAATTTCTGAGTTCAAGGCCAGCCTGGTCTACAGAGTGAGTTCCAGGACTGCCAGGGCTATACAGAGAAACCCTGTCTTGAAAAAAAAAAAGCATTTATACCAGGAGGGGTGGGGGTGATGTAGACACATACAAAGTTCTCAAAAAACTAAAACTGTATCTATAACTCCCCTTTTGCCACATCCAGGTTTGTATATCAACAGCCAACATTCCAGGGATGTTGATCACTAAGCCAGCATGACGAAATGCGTTAAGGGCTGGTAGCAACAAGCCGACTCTGCCGAACAGCTTCACCTTGCTGTGTGCAATTCTCTCTACTCAAATCCAAGAGAAGGTTCTAATGGGACTAAACCAATTTACTCTATGTCTCCTTCAAGAGCCAGTTAGTTAATACACAGAACTATACAAATCAGAACTAGTCACTGGCTATGAGCTGATATCCTACTTCCCAGTACCTTGGAGTGTGACTATAATTAGAAACAGCACTTCAATGAATTAAGGTCAAATAAGGTCCTAAGGGCATCAGGGGACGAGAAGACATTGATGGGCAGAAAAATGAGAGAGAGATGGGCGGGCCATCTACAAATCGGCAAGCAGGCTCCCCAAAGGCCATCTCTGCAGACTTGACAGACTTCCAAGCCTCTAGATGAAGGAAACAAATTCCTGTTAAGGCAGACTGGTATTTTGTTATGGCATCCCCAGGGCAGAACTCATCCACTGATATGCAGCCATACCTGACAGGCATTCTGATCAGACCTCCATGTAGGAAAGACCTGAGGGCGCCCTCAGGCTCACATCTGCTCTGCTCTGCTCTCCTCCTCTATGTAGACCGGCAGGGATCAAACTCGCACCCCTCCCCCTCAGTCTCTCAGAGTCTACAACCATGCCATGTGCTGTGTGGCATTTTCTCAGCTCTGGCCTCCTC
This sequence comes from Mus minutoides, assembly GCA_902729485.2. NCBI lineage: Eukaryota > Metazoa > Chordata > Mammalia > Rodentia > Muridae > Mus > Mus minutoides. Next base: position 735,097 of record LR749625.1, on the reverse strand, counting down.
AGCTATTCTAAGGCTTGATGAGTCTTTCACTTCTAAAGAGAAGGGCCTGGGCCCTGCATTGTCTGTACTCACACATGCCATTTCAAGAAGCCAAGAAATCAGTTCACTTGTCCTAACATGTGTGGGTTCACACATGTCCTCCCGTTTAATTGAAGACAGTGCTGTTATCACCATCTGACAGGGTTTGAGGGAGATATGTCCAGAGGTCAGATAATTTGCCTAAAGTTACAGGGCTGATAAGAGCAACAGAACCAGAAGTGAGCCCAGCCAATTCCACAGCCCGTGTCCTCAACTCATTTCACTCAACTATCTTTCCATCTACAGGCCAGGGCTGTAGAAGCCACACAGTATGTATGTATGTCAGGCCTGGGCTGTTGGGGACCACACAGTATGTATGTCAGGCCTGGGCTGGAGGAGCCATATAGTATGTATGTATGTATGCATGTATGTCAGGCCTGGGCTGTAGGGGGCCAGGCAATATAGTATGTATGTCAGGCCTGGGCTCTCACAAGTATGACATATATGTATGCTCCTCTATTCTGATTCTGAAATGTATATAAACACTATGTGGATTTAATGTTACTCAACTGCACAGACTCCCTCAGACATGGCTGCACAGGTAATCTCTAATGTATCCCTGAGACCACCTCCCTGAGGAATTCTTAACAGCTGGGGGTTCCCATGATTTAGCTAAAAGACACTGTCACCTTTGCATGACCATTGAGAGTCAGAAGGCTACTCTGACTGACAGAAAGAGGTGAGGCCTGCTGTGGCTTCGGACTTACTCCTGGCAAGAGGAAGAATTCGTTCCTCTTCTCTTGAACCTTTACCTCCAAGGACTGATGTCAGTAAGCAAAAGGGAAGGTGGCTTTGAAGTCCTCCAGTGAGAGAAGTCCATCTCTAGGGCCTTCCGATTTCTTTTGAGGGATGATGGGAAAGGACATTCCACACATGCTGACTGAACTTTCAGGGTGTACAGGGCTTAAGATGAGTTGTAGATCAAAAGATAAGATAGTTAAAGAATACGTCAAAGACAACCTATACTCTTCATTGTAGCCAAAAGCTAACCTGCCGGTCTGGAAACAGACTGTGAGCTGGCCTCTTTTGTGTCACCACAACAAATTACCCAAGGCTGGGTATTTCGTAGAGAAAATGGGTTATTTGACTATGTGGGGGCTGGAGCGTCCACATAGCACAACGCTATCTATTAGCTATATAACATATGTGTTACACAGCAAGAGTTTGCTTCAGCATGGCGAGCACCACCGAACAACTGCTCTCATGACAATTCTAAATGCTCAGATTTCGCAGGTGTTCTGGGAGAGGAAAATTATCCCTCACAGTCCTGCATTGTCTCTTCCAAACATCTTTCTTCTCTTAAATCCTGCTTCCTGAAACACAGTGTTAACATCTGGCATTTACACTCGCATTTATATAAGGAATGAGCACTGTCTCAAGTAAACACCCTTTCATTGACGTGGGGTGACTCAGCAAGCAGTCGTCTCACAGTAAACTCCCCTTAGACCATGCAGTAAAGTTAGAGATGCCACCTTCTTGGGAGTGCCCACCATTATCCCAGTATTCCGGAGGCTCACACAGGATGACTGTGATGTCTGGGTCCAACCCAGCCTGGCTACACAGTGAGACAATGTTTCAAACGGAAAAGGGACAAATACTGAAGGAGTAGAGCTCCGGGTACTCGTTAGTGTCCTGATGCTGGCACCTGACTGTCCCCTCCTTTCTCTAATGAATAAACTTCTTGGTTTTTCTTCACTTTGACTGGCTCTGAAACTCTTTTCTGATCCCAACTGCATCTCGCTCAGACTCCTGAGGCTCTGAGGGGACGTTCTATTCCCCCACGCTGACGACAGACCTCCTGTTTGGGAGACAGCTTCATGACATAAGTGGTGGAGCAGTGCAGACTGAACACCAGTGAGAAGGTGGCTGGTGGGCTAGACGACTACACAACAGGACAGAGGGCCAGTTTGAGTAAAGGACCGTTAAGGGCAAACTCCCGGTCAAGAGAATAGATACTCTGGCCTGGGTGGGGACCTAACATTTTAGTTGTGCAGAGCCAATGACTTGGCTAAAGGCCCTCCCCTAGGAATTCATGTTCATCTTAAGCTGTGCTAAAGAGTTAGGCAAGTTATTCCTTTAATGTGATACTATACCCTCTCCCACCCCTCATCACAGTCCCTACAAGCCAAGAAGCCTTGAGGTTCTGCTGGTTCTGTGCAGATTTCTAAATACTCAGAAAAGGTCAAAACAGCACCTTTCTATCTCTTTCTGTGGGATGCTGGCCATAACTTGAGACTTTTCTGGTGCTTTGGGCTTCCTTGCTCTAAATCGGCAATCCCTGTCGATGTCAGATCTGCATGCCGGTATTCTTATGGTTTCTTCAGAAGTGTACATTGGAGAACCCAGCCAAGGAATGCTACAGAGATCACATTATGCAACAGATCTCACAAAAGATTTATTGGTGGTGGGAAAGAGACAGTGGAAGCAAGAGACAGACAGAGATGGGGGGAGCAAGATGGCGGGGACTTTTTAAATGCATGTGGCATTTGGAAGCAGCCTATGCAGCCCCTGGCTCCTAACAGGTACTTTAAACAGTTCCTTCAAACAGTTCCTTCTCTCTATTTTCCTCCTCCATGCAGCTGGTAAGATTTACAGTGTTAGTGCCCTGGGGCCTTTTAAGACTAATTAAATTGTCCTAGAGCCTCAGTTTAAGTCAATCCTTAAACTATTTTATGAATGAGACTAAGACTCAGAGGGGGAAGGGACTCCCCCCTCTAGCAACCCAGAGGGGACACTCCAAAACTCACAGTAACAATGTGAACTCATTAGATATCCCTAAGGAACACCCAAACTTTGGGGCTAGTAATTTGCAGAACAAAATCCAAGGTGACTTAAAACTCTAAGCACGCGACATTATGCTTGGTCTACCATGGTTATGCTAAGCACAGCTCCTATTCCAGGAATTCAGATTGTATCTTATTGATGCAGAGACCACAGAACATTGATCTTTTTCTTCAGCAAAGCAACTTGCTTCTTCCAGGAAAGTAAGGCAGTCAGTCATACACACATGTGGCTGGGCTGACAGCAACAGTGAGGTCTTCAGACTAGCTGTCTACACATCTACGCTTCCTCTTCGTGACTAAAATAGCCTCCATAATAATAAAGAAACCCTCAGCCACACAGAGCTATCTCCAAGCCTTTTAATTATTCATGTTAATGTTCAGCATTTGTAGAGTTTATATGTTACACATGCTAATCAAGCCCAAGGATTGTATGAATAATGGAAACCCGCAAATGATTAGCAAATCTGATTTTAAGTACTGTTTTCAACACTCTCCTGAGAGATCTCCAAAGGCTTTCTCCTCCTCTCCACTTCTCGTCCTTCACTCTGCGTGGGATGGTGGTGGACGTAGTTTGGTCAAAGCCTGCTGTAATCTGCCTCCTCTGCAGCTCCTCTGTTCTCCTAGCAACAGGGAGCTGCACACGGACAGGAAGGAGTAAGTGGCAGGAAGTTAGAAGGCCCAGGTCCACAGACTGGAGGCACTATTGGGAACAGGGATCTCAAGTCAGCTCTGACCAAAGACACCAGGGGACTGCAGTGAAAACTGACCCCGCTCCCCGCAAGTGCCCCACATCGCTCAAAAATGGTAAGCCTGAAAGGCAATTCCCAGTGGGGTGATTTCTCTTGCCTTCTTCAGAAGGAACAACATCAACAGTCCTGACATTTCTGTTACTAAAAAGAATTTACAGGAGTTAATGCCTCCTGCCATCTGGTTCATGAAAATCAGTGTCTTACTACATCAAGTCTAAGAGAGAACGTGGGGCAATGACTCCTATCCTCTGCCCAGGAGTAAGTACGAAGACAGCATCTCAGGGCAGAACTGCATGAGAACATGCACCCCACTCATTTCCAGAACACATGCTGAGAAGTCTGCACACATGCCCCAGAAGTCCTTCAAGGTTGCTGCATGGAGATTTACAGCAGCTGCGGTGAACCTCTTCAGCGACAGCAGGACTGCAGACGATAAGCCTGCCACATTACAGAGCTCTAGGCAGCACTTAACACTCTAGATGGGACACTTTGAAACCTGGACGGTGGGGGGGGGGGGAAAACGACAAAACTTCTAACAGATAAATACGGAATTTATAGATGTGTGCACATATCCAAGACACGAAAATGGCCAGGAGGGAAAAGGAATTGGGGGTTGGGGGAAGATAGAAGTCCTCTAAGGAAGGATACAGGGGTAACTACGACACTAGCCATCTGATCACACACACACACCTATATATATTCCCAATTATTAGTTCTTCTACTATAAAATGTTTTAAATATGTTTAGTGGCTGAGACCATGTGCATGTGAAGTCAGAGTTACAGGCCATTGGGAAGTGCCTGATTAAACTTGTACCCATTTCAAGAGTGGTGTGTACTCATAACTGCTGAGCCATCTTTCCGGGCCTCCGTTCACTCCTGACACATTGTGTTGATAAGTTTTACGGGAATGCTACTGTACTTGCCTATTCTACAACTTTGCTTGGTGTCTTTAGGGGTGCTGCCTCTGTTTCTTCCTCCTCCTCATCTCCTCCTTCCTCCCTTTCCTCCTCCTCCTCCCCCTTAGGATCTTGCTGTGTAGCCCAGACTGTCCTGAAACTTGTTATATAGACCAAGCAGGCATTGAACTAGGAGATCCCCCTGCCTGTGTCCTAAAGTGCCAGGATTCAGGCATGTGCTACCACACCCAACCTTGAAGCCTTTTTTAGTAATTTCCCTGCAATGGTCTTGTGCGATTGGATCCTTGTTCTGTGTTTATTCATGTAGATCAAAAGTATAAGATGTCATATAGGTTACGCATGAAATAGCCTGTAATTTCCTTGTTAATGAAAGAAGTACATTACTAGGGCAGATCACCTCACTTGCTGGTTCAAATACAATTAAGGGAGTATACTCTCTATTCCTTAAAATTAGTGGCAAACTCTTGGTCTCTCTTGACCAGGGAACAATAGCAATGATTCATCTCAGAGTGTTCTAAAGGAATTTGTTTCTTAAAATCAAGTCCCCTCTTACCCTAATGATGGCATGTGCACGTGCCAGTCACTCGAGGATGGTCGAGGACTGTAGGCAGGTTTCTACCAACGCGCTGGTTATGGAGGCTTGTTCTGTGGTTAATGCCAATTTCCATTTCAGAACTTGTTTCTCTGTGATAGTCTTCTCATTCGTTAGTCAACTGTGCTAAGTACCTCAGACACTTACGGTAGAGCACCCAGTTAGATGGCTTGTGCTCTGTGCTGTCTCTGTATCCTGGAGCAGTGGACACCAGGTACCGTCTGGCTTTCCTTAGAGTTTCCCCTCTGCTGTACCTCCTGCTTTATCTGGCCCTCTCCTGCTTTACCACAAGGATGACCCTAAGCCAGGTCTGGGGTTTGATGGATCATGAATCTGTCTCCTTTTGTTCCAGCCAAGTTGTAAATGACACGCTTGTTTGCTGACTCATTCTTAATGTCTCCTCCTTCAACTAAGTCATGCATGGGAAGACATTCTGTGTTAGATTCACGCTATGCACTCAGCACCCTAATACAGAAACTTTAGTGTAGTAGAGGGTCCCTAAATACTGGTTGTGTGAGCAAGTATTGAAAATAAGACTGTAAAACTGACAGGATCATATCCAGCAGAGTTTTACATTTATTATCAATAAATAGCTCTAGAGCATGTGCCTTTCAGTTTCCCAGTTAATACATCTTCTTTTTCCATTAAGGGCTTTAGGAGAACGCCTTCTAGGTACCAGTTCCTGCCTTGCTGGCCTGTAGATGGTGTTTGGGTGTAGCCGTACAAGATTAGCTTCTCAGGAGCCCTGCAAGCCAGAAAGGATGGGGGAGGGCAGCCAAGGAAGTCAGTTCTACATGTTCGAACCTTTGGGGCTGGGACTTTGTTCTGAACCTGGCAAAAGACAGAGTCCTCAGATAGATCATTACCATGAGTGTTGTTATAACTAGGACTCCCTTTGAAAGACCTTTGCCCCTTAGCCTTCATGTGGTCTTGAACTTGAGAGCATTATGGCCTCAAGACTCTGGTGGAACTCACCCAAATCCTCCTGCCATCATACCTAAGAAGCAGAGCTAATTATGAAATGTTTATTTTGAGCTTGTGATATGTAGTCATTATGAGCAGATTTGAATCATTATTAGCATATGATTTCAAGCTGGAATTCACTGTCCAGGTTGTAAGGCATAAGTTGTAAGCCAGTGAGAAAGATCAGGAAATATCTTGAAAGAGACCTGTAGCTGCTGCTAAGTTAGCAAACCCCAGCCTGCGCCCAGCTGCTCTCCCAGCTTTCCCCAACCCACATCAGGGCAGCTCACTAGGCTGCCCTCAGAAGTTTCCTTTTATGCTTCTCCCCAGTAAAGCCATCTCTACCTCAGGTTTTATTTAAGACCTAGACAAACAGGTTTCTTGGTGGGAAGCCCATTCAGTCAGCATTATAAAGACATGAAGTGGCTGCCGAGACCTTAGGTTTAAAAGCTCAGCAACAGAGTATTTACCCTCGGCTTGCTTGGGAGCCATGGTTTCTTATGATTTATTACAGCTAATTTCTTGTGTGACCCTGCAGCATTAGTCCTTTTCCTTATCTGCACATGGCGGCATCAAGTATGAATAGAGCTCAAAAATAGCCACTTTTCACACTTCTACACAACAACCAACCAGATAATATTTTCTCTCAATCCAGTTAATTCCACGCTCCTCTCCATATATAGATGCAGACGAGCGTTTGAAGCTGCACGGCCTTCAGCCCCACCAGGCAGGTGCTCAGCAGTTCAGGGTTGCTCGGGTACCTGTTTCTACTCCACCTACAGTAGTGTGAACCTGGCCGTTCACCCAGGCCCATAGACTTCAGCTTCAGCAAGCACTGGTGTGTCTGTCCTGTGCTGTGTACCACATGTGGCCATGCATGTGAGTGCATGTTTCTGCAGGTAGGTCTAGAGCCACATCCCCTGTGAACCCATATCTGTGTCCATCTCAGACTTTTAGCCTTTGGATATTAGGGATACTCAACCTGTGTCCGAAGGCCAATCTGCTTTGGCCTTAAAGGGGAGGGAGTGTTACAGTAAATGAGAAAACACTAGAAAGAAAAGATAACATAATAAAACCCCACATGCACATGGCCTCAGCCACTAAACATATTTAAAACACGTTATAGTAGAAGAACTAATAATTGGGAATATATATATATATAGGTGTGTGTGTGTGTGTGTGTGTGTGAGAGAGAGAGAGAGAGAGAGAGAGAGAGAGAGAGAAAGAGAGAGATCAGGTGGCTAGTGTCATAGTTACCCCTGTATCCTTCCATAGAGGACTTCTCTCTCCTCACCCACTTCAATCCCAGATGCCACATCAGCTCCACACTGCACTTACATTTGCAAATTCTTTGGAATCTAGAAATAATTTATATTCTCACTAACAAACCCTTGCTGGAATGACAGCCTCAAAAATAGGACTTGAGTTCTGTCGTCAGCATCCGTGGATTGGCATTCTGTCTTCTGCTCTTCTGTGACACAGTTTAGGACTCTGCACTGGGGTTATTATTTGCCCTCAGTAGTTAACACAGAGAATATCCAAATAAGTTGGGCTCTTCCTAGATATTCAGAAGACCTGGAATTTGAGTTTATCCTGGGCTATGTAAGTTCTTGCCTCAATAAACAAACTAGCACACAGACAAAAAGCCACAAAACCAAATAAGCAAAAACAAAAAATGAAATATGAGGAAGGTGTCAGCAACTCACCTGGAATACTTCTTGGAAACAACAAATTAAAGTTATTCCTTGAAGCATTAATATTAGTAGACCTAAGAGGTCAATTCAAGCAGACTAGCCTTCTAAGTGCTGGGCCAATGGTTATCATGCTCGGTTCCTAGGAATTGGACAGTTACCTGTTAACCATTATTTAAGCCTGTTTTCCATTGCAAGCCATTTCCTTTTATCTGCCTGTAAAATACACTGATGATATACGGGCTGAACACATTCTCCTGTGTGCAATGACATGCAGTGACTTTCTCCCTGACATAGAGAGCCCGGGAGACAACTCAAGTCACTTGCTTTAAAAGGTTTAGAGACTCCACAAAGAGAAAGATGTTGTCTGCTCGTGCCAACACTTTTTATCAAGTATTTTGAATAAAGATTACATTTAGGGTCTCCTAAGTAGATGAAAGTGGTGCCAATCAATTTGACACCGAGTACTTCCTTACTAGAACTGTGGAAACGGTCACCGGTCAGGTCCTCCAGCAGAAAGGAAGAGGGAGGCAGGAGGTGTGAGGAGCAGAATGATGCCCACAGGCCAGGTCCCAGGCCTCTGGGAGCAAACACTGACCACTTAGCGGGTGGGCGTTACAGTTGAGCATCACCTACTGGATGGACAGACAGACAGGGCACACACAGTAAAGGGCATTTCACATTCTCTTCGCAGACCTTCACCGGCAGAGGCTCTCCCTAGACAGTGAGTGGGAGAAAAGTTCTGTAAATGCAACTTAACAGCAGCAGTTTTGCAGAACCACTATGCCATGATTTCAAGTGGAGATTTTATTTTGCTACAACTTAATCTGAGCAAAATCTTGAAACAAAGTAGCCGCTACACCAGGCAAGTATATGCCTTCATTTTCTACACAGAATCAGAAAACAGCACAATGGAGCAAAATCCCAGGGTCTGATTACATGAACACAGTGCTGCAGTGCGGAGTGGAGCCACCTTACAGAGCAGACACTCTCAAGAGTGACCTTGAAGGGCAGCTCTAATGCTCCCAACCCTCCTTAGAATTCCTATCAGACCTTAGTTCCTACACAAGTTATTTTCTATATACTTTGCCCAGACACAGTATAAAAAGGAGGTCTTCTGGCCCTAAGGCCTCCAGTCTAGAGAAGGGCCAGGTGAGGGATGTGATGAGGGAGTCTTTCGCTCTGAGATGAGAGTCAGGCACACACTGGACAGTTGTCCTTCTGCACCAGGATAGGGAGGGAGACTGGCAGTGACAGGGCTGATTCTTAGCCTGAGAGGAAGGGAGGTCTGGGAGCCGAGGACACTTGATCTGATTCCATATCACGAGTTAGAATATCCAGACAAAGAAGAAAGGGGAAGAGGGTGGAGCAAAGACCGTGAGAAGGACAGAGAATAGGGGGTGGGGGTGGGGGCAGGAAAATGCAGCTAGAGCAGAGTTTGAAGAACAGAATGGAAGGGAATGAAGAGGGAGAGTGGACCAGATCACAGGAAACTCACGCCCCAGCATGAAGAGCTTGGGACTGTTTTTATGTCAGGGGTTTTAGAAGCATGTGGTTTTGGTAGTGTAGCAACGGAGGTAGACCAGTTGGTGCACATTCTATTATAGAAGTGGTCACTGGAAGCATGACTGCACTGTGTGACAGCTGCCAATTAGCTCTTGCTAATTACTGAGGAAGAGATACGGGCAGGTGTGGCCTGCCTTCTAATTTTTATCAACTTGACAGGAGCCAGGGACACCATCTGAGGAAATGCCTCCATCAGATTGGCCAGTAGGCAAACTCTGGGCATCTTCTTGATTAATGATATAGGACGGTCTAGCTCAATGTAGGTGATGCCACCCTTGGGAAGGTGTTCCTGTGTTAAGAAACAAGCCAGCCAGGAGGAGCAAGGCAGCAAGCAGCATCCCTCCGCGGTCTCTGCTCAGTTCCTGCCTCTAGGTTCCTGCTCTGGCTTCCCTTCAGGACATGTAACTAAACAGAAATAAATGTTTTCCTCCTCAAATTTCTTATTGTTAGTCTTTATCACAGTGGTGGAAAGCAGTCCAAGATGAAAGGGAAGCTAAAATCCAGATTACTGTGAAAAAAGCTCTCTAAATAGAGGCTTAGTTTAGAAACAGAGGATAAATGAAAATACCTATAGATCAAACATGGATCTGAATCTCAATTATGACATCAGCCCCAGTGGGAGGAGCATCACCACTGAGAAGCTCCAAAGCAGGAAGGTGGGAAGACCTGCTGGCTATGGGCTTCCTGGCATGCCATGGAGGAGGAAGAATGAAAGCCAGATGTTGGGGGGTGGGGGGTGGGAGGGGGAGAATCCATCCAGTTGGGGATCAGCCCTTCATCTTTTGAGGGTGGTATTTTCCAAAAGTCAGTTAGTTATTTGGAGGCAAGTCTCACAAATGAAGTTGATGCTGGAGCTAGAAGGGATCAGGTTTATGTTAAAGCCAAACACAGAGTGGTGGGACACACTTGCAATCTCTGCACTTGGAAGGTAGTAACAGGAAGATCAGGAAGAGTTCAGGGTTACCTGCAGCTCAGCAGTGAGTCTCTGGCCAGCCTGGGCTAACAGAGACCCCACTTCAAATGAACAAACATGAAACAGACAAAACCCAGGACTACAATGCCAAAACTGACAGCACTCTAGGTGGCTCACAAGTGGCAGGAAGTTACAGTGTGCCGTCCCCATCCTGCTTTGGGGTAGACTTGGAGCCCCGAGAGTGGCCATTCATCGGAAAGCGCTGCGTTTAGAACCAGGTTCTGTTACTATTTTAAAGATGCTCTTCTATCATCCATCCAGTCTCTTGCCTGGGGTCCTGGTCTCCTGCCTAGGGTCCTGGGAATGCTTCTAGATGTTTTTCTAACCTTACCCAGACAGCTTCATTGTGGGCATTTCTCCCACATTTGTTACTCTCCCCTTTCTTCTGAGTTCCCCTCATTCTAGTTTATACAACTGTGTTACTGGCCATATTTGTCTTTCTCTACTAGACAGACACCACCTCTGAGAGCAAAAATACTCAATTATCTTTGCATCACAGCACTCTGTAACACCTGGAATGAATAATACCACAGTGAACATCTAATGAATGTTGGCTTAGAGAGAAAAATGTACTTAAGAACAAGCCATGCTTAGAAAAACTCAGATGGCATGCCTCGGAACATAGCAAAGGCGTTCACTTACAGAACTGCCTGCAAAACCTCAGGCAGGCTTAAGGTCAGCGTCACTCAGAGGCTCAGCATTTGGGGGTCGACAACCAGCAGGACCAGCCTCACTTGCTGATTTAAAGGCTATGTGTCAGCAACGGTAAGGCACGGAATGCATGTGTGTGCCAATCCCACTCCCGTGGACATGTGGTCACTGCTTTAGGAAGTTATCCTGTCTGCTAGCTAACCAGATTCCTCTCTCACTCCAAGTAACTCAGAAGCCACGCCACCTCAGAGTCCAGGTGGTGGTTACCCCGTTCATTCCTTTGAGTGTCTGGATGGTTTCTCAACAGCATGTACACCTGAGAGCACAGTACTCATCATTAACCCTGAGCGAGCCTCGCCAGAAGCACTCCTCTAATCAAGTCAGACAGCAAGGTTCTTAACTACTGAAGACAGGGAAAAAAACCTATTAGGCATGCAAACCAGCATCGTTCACCAAGTTCAGACACGGTTGGCTGATTAGGCCATGGAATGGGAAGAAAACCCAATTTGATTTCTTATCTTAACAATCACACATAAAAGGCAACCTGTAGCATCGGGTTCTGTTTTGGAAATAGAAGCCCCGTTAAATGTTGCAAAAGATGATATAATACAGCAATAGCAACTATAAGGAACGCCTGGAGGAGGAGGGGAAACAAACTGTCTGTCCAGCTACCGTGCACTGACCAACCAGGCTTGTAGGTTTCATGATCGGCTTTTAAAATTTGTTTTGTTTTCTGAGACTGGAAGTCATGTAGCTTGGGCTTGCTCATGTATCTAAAGGTAACCTTGAACTACTGGGTCTGTAGATTACACTTCATGGGACACCACACTCAGTTTACGCTACGCTGGAACTGAACTCAGGACTTCATGCATTCTGAACTCCCTTATCCTCCTCTTTTTACCACAAGACCTAACCATGTCTGGCACCAGGAGTTTGTAAGAATGAAGCAGAGATAATAAGAACCTATGTCACAGCTCTACAGGACAGACTCTGTGGGCCTATAAAGCAGTCTTATGTGGCGACTTGGACTTAAGTAAACTAAATATAATGGACCAGTTTCTCCATTGTTCTAGCTTTATTTCAAGTGCTCTGTAGCTGCAGGTGGCTAATGGCTACCACACTGGACAGTGCAGAAATGAAACACAGCTGCGATTTTCTACAAGGCAGAGCTGGACTAGAAAATGGACATTCCTGCTACTCAGATGCTTGAAGAGAAACTTAGACCCACGGCCACAGTGCTTTTATACATTAAGCATAATCGGAGCTATCCAGATATTCATCAGCTCAGTTTTGTTTCCTAGGTCATAAATTAGAGACATATATGGATGTAAAGAAGCCCTGGTCATCCTTAATAGAATGGAATCCTTCCCATGTATCCCAACCATCAAGCACATGCACATGGGTGTGTGTGTGTGTGTGTGTGTGTGTGTGTGTGTGTGTGTGTGTGCGTGCATAGACATAAAAAGGGATAACAGCAGGGGACCAGAACTCCTTGGTTTAAGATTCTTGGTGGATACCCAAACATCTTTAGAACTGACTTTCCCCTCTCTCCTTTTCTTTTAAAGTAACTACCCAAGGACAGGTTTTATTTGGAAGGAAAATTAAAAACAAAGAAGCCAGGAAGAAAAAGTCATGAAAACTAAGAACAAAATGGGTAGCTATCCTAAATGATAATCGCAGGACACTCCGGGGAAGAGCCACCGAATGGGGCACTCCAGGGAAGAGCCACCGAATGGGGCACTCCAGGGAAGAGCCACCGAATGGGTAGCTATCCTAAATGAGAATCGCAGGACACTCCGGGGAAGAGCCACCGAATGGGTAGCTATCCTAAATGATAATCGCAGGACACTCCAGGGAAGAGTCACCGAGCCAGGATGTTTTGACAAATACACCATGGGAATGCTTCAACAAATTGGCATTAACTTAAAAAAAAAGTTCCCAAATCTGCGGAGAATAAATGACTGGCTGCTGAGCACCTGTGGGGGCCTCACTGAGAGCAGCCTGCTCAGACTCAGCTGTCAACCCATGAGCAACTGAAGAAATATCCCCCCTCTACAGCAACACTGAGTTTCTGAGGTCACCAGGCATTCCGACAGAAGCCCCAACAACAAACAGAAATCATCTGCAGTGATAATACTCTTTTCAAGAATGGAAGAAAAACGTACTTTTGGGTTTAAAGTACACAGTTTCCATTATATTTAGCAAAAGCAAGACAGTTCATTTTGGAGCTAGGAACAAAGTGTCAGTGGCTAGAGCCACACTATGGAAAATTTGATAATGTCGGTGATAGAATAATTTGCCAGTGACAGAATATATCAATCAGCTCATAAAAATAAAGAGATAGGTACCTCTTCTGCTAGAGAGAACAGCTTGCAGGAAGACACCTACAGGATGCTGGAAAATTTAACTGCAATCCTGAAAGCCCTTCTTCAAAGATGCATGAGAACGGCTATGAGACAATACCTCGGAAGGACATCCAAGGGACTGAAGCCTGAGCAGCTGCTGCCATGTCACCAGCAGAAGGGGACACTCAAGGCTCAGACCTCCGTTTTCTGTACCCGGCATGTCTGAAGTGGCAGAGTACTGAGCAGACGCTATTAGACCTCACGCTGCTCCCTTTCCCTGGCTTCCCAAGTTTGCCTGCCTTCCTTCCTTCTACCTCATCATCCGAGTAGAAGAAATCTGGAAGCATTCGCATCCTCTGCCCATGGAGAGGGAGCTCTAAAAAAATCACTTTCCCTAATCCATCCTTTTTTACAGAGAAGCTCATTTCATTGAAGTAAGTGGAAATGATCTGATGTGGCTACAGGAAAGTGAGTACTGTTTCTTTAAAACCCTTGAAGCCAAATGTATTCCCCCATGAGGTCAGAGTCACTGGCCCCTACTTAAATGAAGGAGTGAACAGTAAAGACCTTTATACTAGGAAAGCAGTTCGGAAATAGCTAAAACAGTTAAAAAGTAGCTGACCGGAAATAGACCAAACCTACAAAATTTATTTTCACTCCATCATACTCCATACCCCGAGGGTGTGTGAGCGTGACCAGCGAGCTGTGTTAGGTCACGAGTGCCCGAGAAGCAGGCACTGCTCATGCAGTTCGGAACCCGCGGTAATCAATGTAAGAACAGTGCTGGATCCGGCTCCAGTGGGGAGGAGGGCTGATGCATACCTTTGGGTCTTCTGGCATTTCCACTCTTCTGCAGCTCATCTTCCTCATTAATGGTGAAGAGAGCAAGGGGAATTGTCCTTGCAGGAGTCTTCTTCAGTCTCTCTTGTCGGATCGCTGTAGCTGACCCAGGCATAACGCTGCTACTTGTTCGGCAATTATATTAAATATATATGCTTATGTAATTGCAGCTCCCAGAAGCTGCTAGTTCCTAAGCTGCCTGTTCATTTGAGCACTTGTAATAGATCCCCTATGGGTAAACAGTGCAAACAGCTGACAGATACTACCAGCTACTTGGCAACTGAGGCCCTGCTGCTCCCCCTCACCTAGCAGCAGCCCCCTCCCACTTACTCCCCCCAATAGGCACAGGCGCTGGTGAGTAAACACTCTCGCACATGCACACACGCGCACGCGCGCACACACCCATTCCAGAAGGCCTCTATTAAAGGCACGCAGGTTCCGATGCCTCCCTCGGACTGCCTAACCTGGTCAATCAGAGTCAGCTTCCCCAGTCTTCTTTTTGCTACTGAACAGCAAAACATTCGGCATGCAGCGGAGGGCAAAGATGACATGATGCCTGCTGTGAACAGTTGCCCTGACAACCCTGACATAGCCTAATGAAGGAGGCCTGGAGCAGTTCCAGCTGCCCTAGGATGCAGAGTCCTCAGAACCCACGAGCAGAGGCTTAGCTGCACAGGGCAGCTCCCCCCTCCTCTGGGTGGCAGAGCAGAGCGGGAGCGGCAGCAAGCGGCAGCGGCGGAATGGTGGAGCAGGAGAAACAGGTTCACCTGCAGGAGCAGCAGCTAATTCTTCAGCACAGGAGAGGGGTTTTCCTTCTCTCCCTCCCTCGGTGGTCTATTACAGTAAGTAAGGATAAGGCAGGCATCCCCCTGCTGCCGCTGCCTCACGAACACCCGTGTTTGTATAGGCTGAGCCTTGGTGGCGTCTGTCCTGATGTATGGGGCTTCGCATTCATTTTCAATATGTTCTCAACTCATGTATAAACTCTCTCAAGATACACTGTCTGCTCGCTTCATTCATGAGGCCCACCAGCACACCACCGAGACCCTCCAAGGAGACCAGAAATTGAAGACTGCCTCTTTCAACTAAAAACATTTCCTCTGAAAGTCAGGCTGAACGGACAGAGACAAAGCCAAAGAGGGGAGTCCCAGCTGCCTGCCACTGCATGACAGTTCTCCTTATCCCAGTGCCCCAGCATCTGCCAAACAAGTCTCGTCTAGTCACCCCGTTTCAGTTCTTTTGGACTATTCTCTCAGAAGCACGCAGCCATATGATTTTTGTTTTGTTCTGAAATAAGTTTGCTCATTTTAAGACTTTCCATTTTATGTTGCTTCAAATTTGTACAGTATTTTTTTTAAATCAATAGTTTTTATAGCAACAAATAACAATTCAAAAATGTTAATTGCTAAATGAAGGAAAAAGTTATTTCTTTTGGCCTTTAATCCAAATTAAATCTAATGTCAAAGGCAATCCTTCCCCCTAAATGACTCTCCTACACTTTCTCACATTACCAAAGATTCTAACATGGCGTAAATGTGTGGGATGGGGTTACCTGGGGTCCCACGCCAAGGTGCCCCCTGAGAAATCACACCATGTGACAGACCTTTGGGGGAAGGGAGGGGAGTGAGGATCTGGAGAAGGGGTGGAGGCAGACAGACTAGAGCAAAGTCATGAGGGCAGAGAAGTGGGGGACAGAGGACAGGAAAAGATGCCAGCAGACTGGCTGGGGTGTCAAAGAGTCCTTTTTATAAAAGTCACCTGGTAAGCCATCTGCACTTGGGAGCAGGTGATGAAGTAAGTCATTGCTAGGTCCCTGGAAGAGTCTAGTGGCATAGCCTGTAAGCTAACATGTCTTTCGTATGAAACAAGCTTCAGCTAGTGTACTTTACTCTTAGTGGCCCAGTTTCCTCTGGACAGCTGGGGTGATGACTATTTTATCAGGTTGAGGGTAAGAGTTAAACAAATATGGTGCTATCCTAAGAGGTGGCTGATAAATAAAAGGTCACTACATCTACAGCACACCCACTGTAACCAGCACACTGCTTTGCGTTTATCTTCAAGGTGTTTGCTTCTCAACTACAAACCTTTGAGACATACCATTTTCATTCCTTTGCATTGCTCTACCCACTGTTGGGTATAATGGCTAGCAAATCCCACTGAAATGGATAAATTCTCAAAAACCCTTCCCTCCAAAGGCTTGGGGATTTAATTAAGTGAATGCACATTTAGATCCAGACTGGGGGCTTGAAAGACTGCAAGGAACAACTGTGTTAACCTATGTGCTGCTAGTTTAGGCAAACACAGACTGTGGTTCCCTTACTTTCAGGGCAAGTTCACATGGTCTCACGTAACAGCAAAGCAAAGGCTTTGGAGTTTAATTTGTCCACATTGAAACAACAGATTTCCCCAAGAAGCTTCATGTGCTGGGGCTTAGGGAAGACCAGTGAAGAGAAAGGACACAGGACCCAAGAGAAGACCAGACTCAAGTCATTACCCACCATGTCCAGCTGGTGACTGGGTTCCTTTTCTGTCCATGTCAGTAGGCAATCCCCCAACGACAGAGTGGATTCTTCACTCTCTAGCCTGAGAGACTATGAAATATGATTTATATCTGTGCGACAATCACCTAAGTGAAGGCTTTTGTTTTAACACGATGAGCTATTTTTGACAACCTTTACTGGAAGGAGTGAAACCCTGAATGAAGGGCCAGAAGTCATCTTCAAAGAAGCCATGAGTCCAAGTGTCCAACGACAGAGCAAGAACCCTCGACTGGAAACACACTCAGCTTTACCACAGCAGAGGCTGAGCTAGGCCCTTTGGAAATGTCAGTGTCAGAATAGCACTGAGCCACCATCACCTGAATGACAGGAAATGGGCACAGAGAGGCCAAAGTCAAGTAGCCAGCTGGGTCACCTGCCTTAGGCCTTAAGACTCATTTGTCCTGGGGCTTTATGAACCCTGACTGCTGCCAAGCTCTGTCAAGTTGTGATCATCACAGAGAAGGAAACAGCCCAATATCAACTAATGATAAAACTGAGATATCCTACCCACGAAGCACACAACTTCCAATCTTCCTATTATTGTTCACTGAACCTACTCTCAGCCTGAGATTGATTTCTTTAATGCTCCAATCCAATATTTGATATAGGTGTTTTTGCTCTTACATAGACCTAAGAATATTGAGACTTGGTCTCCTTTCATTTAGGACATACACACATTTGATGCCAGTTTTCTTTTTGGATTATGTGGTTGTGGTATATTCATATGCTCATTAATGTGGGTGTGTGTGGAGGTCAGAGGTTGACATGAAAATGCCTTCAACCACTGTCCACCTTATGTTTGAGACAGGGTCTCCCTGAAGCTGGAATTCACCATTGCAGTTACACTGGTTAGCCAGCAACTCCCTGGGATCTGCCTGTCTCCATGCTCTCACTAATGGGGTTAAGGAGTTGGGCTGCCATGGCCAGCTCTTATGTGCATGTTGGTGTTTGAACTCAGATCCTCATGCTTGCACAAGGAGGGTTTTGTCTGGTGAATCATCTCTCCAGTTTGAGATCAATTTCGTAATTGTTTCAATCCAGTCTTTAATGGATGGGATATAGAAGTTTACTCTTATACAATTTCGTGGTTGATTTCCCAAGGACAGGAGGTAACTAGGTAACTACTGTTCAGTTTCAGACCAGACGAGGTGCATATTTTACCTATCAAAGCCGACCTGGCTTCCAGGTTCCCCAGCATCCCTCAGGCCCTACCTGGCACACCCTGCCCCCAGCCCCTCCCTCAGAGACTCTTCTCTATATAGTCCACGCATTTTGGTTTCTCTTTGCTTGAGTTTTTTCTATCTCCGCCCTCTCTTTCTCCCCATTTTCCTGGCCTCCTTCCTTGGGGTCAGTGAACTCAACCACCTGAGAGTAGCTTCCCCCAGCATTTAATGTAACCTAATCTTTCTTGAATTGACTCACTTCGCTGGTGAAGAAATAACTTACCAACTACCACCTTCACTCCAGCCCCTTTGGCTTTCATACTCTGATTCTCAGCAAAGGCAAATGAGAGAAGGGGATGGCAAGATCTTAAATTTAAATCCTCCTCAAAGTAAAATGGGTACCACTCTGACTCTCCCCCACAGCCAGTCCCTTTTAATTGGAGACAGGATCTTGCTCTGTAGCTGAGGCTGGCCCGGTGCTTGCTTGCAGCACAAGTTGGCCTAGATCTCTAAGCTCCTCCTGCACCAGTTGCCCAATGCTATACAGAGGCTGGTCACATGTCCCCAGCACCTACGCACACATGACCACATGGAGATCACAACCCTGCTTCCCAGGTATCTGTGCTGCACGGAGATCCATAGACAGCAGCAGAGCCCACGGATGCACTCAGGAAATCTGCCTAATAGCTACAACTTCCCTTTCTAAAAGCCCACTGAGCTTCATAAAATCGTGTTGCAGGCAGAGAAAGCCTAATTTGGGCTATTCGAGGACTCTAGTTAAAAACAGAAATTAAGACCACTGGGCTGAGTGGCTGCTGCTGGTAAATTACAAGTTCTACATGTGTGCTGCTTACTTTTCAATAGAGCCCTGAAATAGCAAAATTCTTTCCAATATTGTTTTATTATTAAATAAAGGTGACTGATCCTTGAAAACTACCAGACTTTGTGATTTTAAAAATTTTGATATATTCTCCAAGGTAAGCAGTAATTTACTTCCAGCAGGGGTCTTTAGAAATCCATACTTGAATGCAAGTATAAAACCTCATATGGCTTGAAAGTAGCAAGGCTAGCTAGAGCAGGCTGACATGGGATCAAGTCACCTCTGAGGAACAAAGGGGTCCAACTGGATCTTTGCCATTTCATCCCTGAAGTTGAAGGGCTCCCTCAGTTTCCTGGGATGCTGCTGCTTGATGGTTGTAACAAAGGCACAACATTCTGCCACCTTGCAGCATGAGGACTTCTGAGAGGCACAAAGACACTGTACAAAGATGCTGACCCTTGAAAGGAAAATCAAAAGGCAGGTTTTACTTTGTTCTCTACTTACCCACCTTTGGTTAACAAGAGAAGCCGTAAGTACTACACTAGTATTGGCAAAGCTATCAGCCAAAAGTGCCAGAGCCCTGCAATGCCTTTTATAACACTTCTATTAAATCATCAGTACACATTAAGCACTCCAGTACCAACAGAGTGCATTTTCCCATGCCTGTTCTACCACAGCTAAAGTGTACTGCTATAATGTACATATTAAGTGTACTGCTATAATGTACATATTAAGCTGTCTTTGACCCTTCCTAAAACCCCGAGTATCACTAGGTAACTTGGGAATATTATCAAATGCTGCATTGAACTTTAACCTACTAGCATCACGCTAGAATGCTTCTTGCCCTCTTGGTCATGACTGTCATTGGTGATACCTCATGAACACACATCACATGGACTTCTGAACTTGATAAGAACTGTGGATAAAGGGCCTCTCCTCTCACAGTAACCTCTTCTTAGGACAGTTTGGGGGGCTGGTGAGATGGCTCAGCACTTATGAATTTATACTGCTTTTGCAGCACATGTAGGCTTGATTCCTGACACCAACATCAGTAGCTCACAGCTCCCTCTAAACTCCAGTTCAAGGGAATCTGATGCCCTCTTCTGGGCTCTGTTGTACCTACACTCATGTGCACATACTCGAATGCAGACACACACACCATCATTATCATCATAAGGAATAGTAATAATAAATCTTTATAGAAGGGGTCAACCTCCCAGACAACAAAGTGAAGTTCCCATAGCACACGGATGACCCACAGATGCACCACACATCAATGTGACAAGGCGGGAAAAATCCTCACAGTGTCAAAGTCAGCAGGTGTCCAGCATGGAGAACAGCATAGTCTTTATACTGGCCCTTGTACTCCATGGCTCTGAAAGAGATGCTTTAGAGTTACAGCACACTCTGAGGAGAGAACTGTGGGGTCACAGCGGAGCTGTGGAGGCTATGACAGCACTTTCTCCGAGCATGGAAGATTCGGGAGGCAGGGGGTTAACAGATAAAGGTTAACATATGGAGGGATTTCTAGACCATACTCCCCACCCTCTCTTTGGAGACAGGCTCCCACACTTTGTAGCCCAGGCTGGACTGTGAGCTCATGAGCCTCTTACTTTAGACCTACAGTTCTAGGATCACTGGCATACCAGTATACCAGGCAGAACCTAGACCAGTGGTTGCAAGTAAGTGGAATGTAACAAGCTATTTTCTCATCACTGAAGGCAGCCATGTACACACACGGTGACCTGGATGCTGGTATTAGACTAATTGTTATGTAAGGGCTGGGCTTTTAAGGCCTTGTCAGCCCTTTTCTGACTTGTACTACCTACTTGGTGAAGATGAAATGTAGAGTTATGTACCCAGGAGGAAACAGCCAAAGGGAAAAAAAAAACCAAGATCAGTTAAGGCCTGCCTTTGTAGTCACAATCTCGGTCCTATCCATAAATATGAACCTTACAGCCGGGCGTGGTGGCGCACGCCTTTAATCCCAGCACTCGGGAGGCAGAGGCAGGCGGATTTCTGAGTTCGAGGCCAGCCTGGTCTACAGAGTGAGTTCCAGGGCTAGACAGAGAAACCCTGTCTCGAAAAACCAAAAAAAAAAAAAAAAAAAAAAAATGAACCTTACATGGTTTCATTTTGCAAGTGGATTCAGGTCTTACTTACTGGCAGTCCAGAGATTTGTGCTTTAATGCTAAATAAGTGACCAACAGAACATCCACTCTCCTCTGATTAGGAGACCGCTGTACTATGCTGATTTCTGCCCCTGTGATACACAGGTGCCTCTCAGTCTTACTTCATGAAAAAGAAAATGAGAAAGATACACAGCTCTTCCTTCATTGAGACAATTATTAGGTGTGGATCGCTGTGACTCTGTGGTGAAGAGGTTTAGGGGTGAAGGGCAATACAAATCATTAGCAAACTGCCACTTGGTTATTTTGAGGGCATTTTAAGAACAGTGATCACTTTGTCTTTAGGTCACTGAAGAATTGAGCACAAGACAACACAGCCAACGTTCAGTTCAGAATGTGCTCAACCCAACCTTTGCTACTTCGTCTCACTTCCCCATCTTTCTCCTTCAAACTCCCTAAAGTCAAAACAAGCAATAGAGAAGATATTTTTTCTAAGACAGTCTTAAGAGGCAGAGATGTAGCAAGACTCAGGCTTGACTGCATTTAAAGAAAGTTTTAGTGTTCTTTCCTTAACCTCACAAATCAGAAAGGATTTTCAAAAATACATTCAAATGTATCACTTAAATAAAAGATTTGCACAAATGTTGGGAAAAACTTGATTTTCTGAGGGCCAGTGTATCAGCCCAAACAAGCAGAAACACAAGTATCTTTAGTTCAACACACGATAAACTTGTGCAATATATGTACAATTTTTAAGAGAAGTTTAGAAGCCTGAAGACTGACTGTAGCTTGTACGGCAGGGCTTCTCTGCTGAAGTTTTGACACAGAATTCCTTCCCCAAGAAATCTGTGTTTTGTTGTTAAGGCTTACCCACACAGCCAGAGATAATCTATTTAAAGTCAGATGATTGCAAAGGTCTATCTAGCATATCCCACATTCTAGGCAACAGGTCAAAAGTCTCTGTATCAGTGGTCATAATTTCCACTGAGTAGAATGGATACTATTAACATATATAGTCTCCCAATATAATGATACTGTTAAAACGGTTATACAATTGAGATCAGGATACTTCAGATTAGTCCTATCAAATCCCCTTTCATTTTTATAAATGATCTCCCATTGAGAATTCAATGGTAAGCTTAAAAGTATTAGCAAGTAAATCATTTCTGTTATTTGAGAGGTAAGCAGCCTGGTTTTCTTAATATTAAATGGAATACAGAGTGTACACCTTCCTCTCCCTTCTCTATCTTTCTCCTTCTCTCTATTATAAAGCACACCCACTGTCTCATTTAGAAACTCAAGGATGCAATTTTGTGGCTAGGGTACAGGAAGGTCAGGTTGTATGAGGGTGTAGCTGGGGAGTGGGGAGGGAGGGAGTTTGCAGCCGTCAAGTTAGCACGTGGGAGGCCAGGGCAGGGCCGAGTTTGAAGGCCTTGCCTCAAAGATGAAAAGCAAAAACAGTATATGAAGCTTTGAATACTAACAGTGAATACTTAATGGTTTGACAGCTAGAACCATTTCTGACAGAAGAAAACCAGACACACTGTTCTCCAAGACTGTACTGGAAGTAGACTAGAGGAAGTAATGCCTAGCAGAAAAGCCAAGTGACAACCCTGGCAGGGTGAGTCTGGGCCTTGGTCTGCTTTCACTCCATCAGTGAGAACGGTGGGCAAGCATGACGGTCAGCAGTCAGCCAGGACAGAAAAAGCCCAGTTGTAAGAGATGAGACATATGTAGGATTAAATCAAAAGCCTACTTTGAAAAATCTGCAAATGTAAAGCAAAGAAGATTCTGAATACAATAACTGATCTCAATCACAGCAGGGTATGAAGCATGTAATTCCCACCAACTAGCCATGACTACCAAACCTACGAACTAGCCATGACTACCAAACCTACGAACTAGCCATGACTACCAAATCTATGAACCACTACTACCAAACCAGTAGTTCGTTGTTTTTAATAAACTTTCTCTTTAGTTTGAGCATCCGGGTTTTAGGGGGGCCTATGTGGGAATAATTCCTCAGAAAGAGCAGTAGGTTGACAAGCACTTCCCGGGTCCCCACTTCTTCTCTAAAGTCCTCTCACTTCTCATATGCACCATCTAAGTCCAAGTGATGTAAATTGTTTTTTGGCAAACTTCCTTTTAAAACATCCTAATTGTACTATTATACTTTTTATCATAAGTCAAAATGACTACACTGTTAAATCAACTAACTCTTTGAAGTGCTTTGAAAATTGTTATACACACACACACACACACAATGTTGTAGTGAGGGAACTGTACTGGCTAGGTTTGTGTCAACTTGACACAGCTGGAATTATCACAGAAAAAGGAGTTTCACTTGGGGAAATGCCTCCATGAGATCTAGCTGTGAGGCATTTTCTCAATTAGTGATCAAGGGCCCCTTGTGGGTGGGACCATCTCTGGGCTGGCAGTCTTGGGTTCTATAAGAGAGCAGGCTGAGCAAGCCAAGGAAAGCAAGCCAGTAAAGAACATCCCTCCATGGCTTCTGCATCAGCTCCTGCTTGAGTTCCAGTCCTGTCTTCCTTTGATGAACAGCAGTATGGAAATGTAAGCCGAATAAACCCTTTCCTCCCCAATTTGCTTCTTGGTCATGATGTTTGTGCAGGAATAGAAACCCTGACTAAGACAGGAACCGAACTGTCTTTTGTCCTAACTATCCAGCACCTGTTTGTACAGAGGCCTGGAGGAAACACTGCTCCCTGCTCCCCAACCCCCGCCCCCGCCCCCACCCCCTTGAAACTAGTCCCTTAAGTACCCAGAGAAAGGCATTATCCAGCTCTCTGGAAATAGGATATTGCTTATAAACAAAGGATAGGTGTTTACATAACTAAAAGTTGTTTGTCTTAAAAATATTGCAATACTGAAACCTGTTCCAGAATGTGTTTCCAGACAGATATGTCTGTAACAACGGGAAATGAAAAAGTGACTTGGGTACTGAGGATATAGATGGCTCAATATAGCACCTGTCACGCAAGACAGACACGGCAGAGATGTCTTCAGGCCCAGCACACCTACGTGGGGGAGGGGAGATGGAGACAGGAGAATCACTGGATGTTTATAAGCCAGCGAGCCCAATATATGTAGAGAAGAAAACAAAGACTAACTCAAAGTGGAAGCCGAGGACAAACACCCAGGTCCTCAGACCACACACTATGGTAGGTACATGTATGAATGTACACACAGACATATGGATGGACAGACACACTCCAATATTTTTAAGGTTTACTTACTTTTATGTGCATTAGTGTTTTGCCTGCATATATATGTGTACCACATACATTCCTGGTACTTTCAGAAGAGGCATAGGATCCCCAGTTCCAGGCCTTGTGAGCCACCGTGTGGGTGTGGGCAACCAAATCCCCCATTGAGAGCAGCCAGGGCTCTTTACCTCTGAGACTTTTAACAGATAGTGACTTTCTATTTGGTTGCTGCACATGCTAGTAAGAGGTTTACCCTTAGGCCTGAACGCTTTGTAAAGCATAAAGTCTTTCATAGTGGCTCGGAATACTCAATGGATGAACCCTGTACCCCAAGTTCTGCCTGAACCATTTGCAGGATTTAGAGTAGACTTTGCCCTTCTGACATCTCATCCATCCCTTCTCTCTTTCCAAACTGCTCTGGAGACCGACTTTCTCGTGTCCAGAATGCACCCTGTGGCACCATCACAACTCTTGCATGGCTTTACTTACATCAAGGTTCTGTGCAGCACCAGTCATCTGATGGGCGGGCCACTCTCTTCCCCTCTGTGCTCTTGTCCATGAGCAGCAGATAAATCTTGGGCTTGCTCAACCTGGAAGAGGGCTGAAATGGAATCCTCGACTTTGCCTTTAGGACCAAGAGGTCAGGATTGAACGGTGTACTGGCTAGTTTTGTGTCAACTTGACACAGCTGGAGTTATCACAGAGAAAGGAGCTTCAGTTGAGGAAAAGCCTCCATGAGATCCAGCTGTGGGGCATTTTCTCAATTAGTGATCAAGGGTGAAGGGCCCCCTAGTGGATGGGACCATCTCTGGGCTGGTAGTCTTGGATTCTATAAGAGAGAAAGCTGAGCAAGCCAGGGGAAGCAAGCCAGTAAAGAACATCCCTCCATGACCTCTGCATCAGCTCCTGCTCCCTGACCTGCTTGAGTTCCAGTCCTGACTTCTTTCAGTGATGTGGAAATGTAAGCTGAATAAACCCTTTCCTCCCCAACTGCTTCTTGGTCATGATGTTTTGTCCAGGAATAGAAACCCTAAGAAAATAGGAAATGCAAATACAGGGTTTTGTCCTGTGAGGCTTCGCTGGGTCACAGGCTTACACGGTTTTGCTGTCTAAAGTCATTTGAATCACACAGATCTCCTGGACCAAAACAGCTCAGTCTCTGGCTTCTCAGATTTGAATACTTTCTTTCAATGGCCAAGCCATCTCCTGTACTTTCACTTTGGTTCTTAATGGTGTCTGTGTTTTACACAGTCCCTTACAGAGCACTGGATATATAGAAAAAATGAATCTTCATAAAGGGGCTTGAAATTATAAAGTCACCATCAGAAAAAAAATTCTGGATTTATTCTTAGTGCTGAATATATCAGTAAATAATAATCTTCCATTTCCTATAACTATCTTATTGAAGAATATTCATATCATTACTATTCATAACAAGGGAACTATTCAGACTGAGAGCTCATTGAGGAGGCAACACATTTTAATTTTTGCTACGTTATTTTTTTCTAAATGAGATAAAACCTAAATTACAACCAAGTCTAGTTTCACAAATCATTTCTTACTGTTTTTCAAAGATGTATTTATTTGTTATATGTAAGTACACTGTAGCTATCTTCAGACACTCCAGAAGAGGGGAGTCAGATTTTGTTATGGATGGTTGTAAGCCACCATATGGTTGCTGGGATTTAAATTCAGGACCTTTGGAAGAGCAGTCGGTGCTCTTATCCACTGAGCCATCTCATCAGCCCTAACAAATCACTTCTTAAAGGAGAAATTAGTGTCTTGCACCTGGACCCCATACAACCAGGGCTTTCTGGACTTTAGGAAGTTTCTTCTAAAACTGGCGACTTTCAGAAATGAAATCACTTTCTGAAGCACTCTGCTTCATTTTGTCTGAAGAAGCCGAACTGTCTCTTGCTTCTCCTGAAAGCCTAGTAGAAGATGAGCTACACCGGCCTCCCATGTTCCCCACAGAGGGATACTTTAGCTCAAATGGGTCTGAGAAGCCCATCCTCACCGTCCAAAGGGAATGGAAGTCTATCTTCATGGCTTAAACAAATTAACTTTTGTAGCAATAATATTTTAAGAACTTAAAATAATAAAATCACTTTGTGTAAGATAAAAGTAAAATGGAAATGAGCCAAGAGGTGCTGATGTTGGTGCCTGTCTTAGTCAGGGTTTCTATTCCTGCACAAATATCATGACCAAGAAGTAAGTTGGAGAGGAAAGGGTTTATTCGGCTTACACTTCCATACTGTTGTTCATCACCAAGGAAGTCAGGGCTGGAACTCAAGCAGGTCAGAAGGCAGGAGCTGATGCAGAAGCCATGGAGAGATGTTGCTTCCCCTGGCTTGCTCAGCCTGCTCTCTTATAGAACCCAAGACTGCCAGCCCAGAGATGGTCCCACCCACAAGGGGCTCTTGATCACTAATTGAGAAAATGCCTCACAGCTAGATCTCATGGAGGCATTTCCCCAACTGAAGCTCCTTTCTCTGTGATAACTCCAGCTGTGTCAAGTTGACACAAACCTAGCCAGTACAGTGCCTCATTCAAAGACACAACATAATCTAAGCATCCTACAAACCAGAACAGAGTGATCTTCTAATAGAATGCTAAGTCACATTTGGACAGGTGAAAAGCTGCCTTGGTGGCACCTTTTATACCAGGCCTTACCTGGTCCAGTGAGATCACACAGCTACAATTAGCTCTGAGTCAGCACCGCATTCCAACGCCCTCTCTATGGTGAGCTCACCAATTTAAGTAGAACCTTGCTTAAGGGAGGAACTCAGCATGTCAGGGTATGCCCGTCTTTGCATCGTGACGCAGTATTAATCCTTTATAATAAACAGTTCATTCCTCACTGTGTCACGAATTGCTCTCCATCTTAACTCATTTCTTCCTGAGAGGCTGGTACTACTGTGCCTTCAGTTTTAAAAGAAAGAGATGGTTGCTTATGTGACTTGTCAAGATCCCACAGGCAGTAAGTGGTAGAGGCTCCAGTGTCCTTGTACCAAATTCTCCTAAGCAGTTTTAGTTTTAGGAGCAAGGCTTTGCTTCATCTTTGCAAGATCTGGCAACACAATAAATTATTTTCAGTAAAAATCTAAGGAGGAATCAAAAACATTTGTTTTTAGGGGCCAGTTCTTGTTGTTTTGGTCCTAGGTCTATGGTAACAACCACTAGGAGAAGCTACCAGAAGAGAGAACCACAGAAATCCAGGATGCTGAAGGTTGGTCCTCAGTTCAGATTGCAACAGATGGCTTTGCAAATATGCAGCAACAGCCACAAACGCGACACAGGAGCCCCTCCAGACATGTCAGCACATGAAGTACTGTGGTGCCAGAGAGTAACTGAAGGTGCTATCTGAAGTGTGAAGCATCCGGTAGAGAAAAGAGCAAGAAGCAAGGATGCCCAGAGCTCAGGTGGGAGGGAGAGAGAGGGAGGTCAGCGTCCAGTCTCACAGGAGGCACAAAGGGAGCAGATGGAAGGGAGCACGCCCTGTCAGCTATTCTTCAGATGTTGAAGAACCAAGGTGGTTAGAGGCCACAGGGTCACCACAAACTTCTTGGGGAAAACTTCTTGCCATCTACTTATTCCAAATTAACCTTTCCTGGTTTTGAGGAGAGAAGGAAGAAGACTGAAGACTAGAGGAAGAAGGGAAAAAAAAAAGCTCATTATATACCATTTTGTCTACTTCCCATTTATATATAAAGTATACAAGTGTGCCACAGAGAGTGTTATATTGTCCACGAGAATGTACTCATGCCTATTTTTATATCTATATTCCCTTCAAAAGGTTTTGGGGAGAAAAATGAAGCAAAGTCTACAAAGTTCAGGGTAACAGCTGTTAAGATTGTCCATGTGGTTCCTGGAAGCAAGGTCTACCTGACACCAAATTAAACCTACCCAGACAGTCAGACGGAAGAGTTCAAGGTGAGATGTGGGTTGAAACCAGTTTTTAGCATGGTCTGCACACAGGAGGCACCCGGGGAGTTTTAAACCCACTGCCACCACCTGGCTGCCACCTGCTTGATGCTCAGATAACTGCCTGGGCACCATGGGGTTCTAGGTCCCCAAGTGATTTTGACTTTTTTGCCAAGACTAGGAACCACTGATCTGAACTAATGGTGTCCTAGCAGTGACCTCAGTAATAGTGTCAACAACATGACCACCTGCCCAAGGAGTAACCCTTATTCAAATGAGCACACGGGGGCTATGGGCTAACTTAGAGCAGGTGACCCAGGCCTGTCTGTCCAGTCTGCCACACAAAGGACTCAGGTCAGGAGCTTCCAAGAACCACCCATCCAGATAAAAATCTTGAAAAGCAGTCAAGCTTCCTGCAATAGGAACCATCTGATTTATAACTGAATAATTATGCATTTCAGTGCTATCCCGCATGGCTTGGAGGTTCTTACTAGAATTTTACCTTGAAATTTGAACTTACCCTAGAGTCTAGCTTCTTTCTATATTCTATGTGGTGTCAGTGACCCCATTTTACAACACGGTACAGGATGGGTCTGTTACCAGAAAGCCAACTTTAAAAAGGAGGTTTGGCTGCCAATTGTTAGAAAGCCACAGAATTTTAAGGTACCTCATACGGTAACGTTCTAAACTTAGACCCAGGATTTTACGAACAATCTTGCAAAGTGCAGTTCACAGATGGCATCTACTTGAAAGTTCTCACTCTTTCTTTCGGGTTGCTGTGCCCACCTGTACTATCTGGTTAGTTCTGCCAATCCTGGGCTTCTTATCATACAACTGGGTTTTCATATTAAGCTCGCACAGAGTTTCGTTTTGGCCCTTCCATATGCGTATTATGCTGTCTTCACTCATCTTCTGTGCTTGATCCTCTACCCACCCCATGTTGCTGGTTCCCCTTCCCTAAATGCCCCAGCTCAGCTTGCATGCTACGCCACAGGAATTCAATCACTCCCACACCCTCTAGATGTATTCACATTTGCTCTTGGTCTCCCTCCCAACCAGTCTCTTGAAAGAGGGTCTCTTGTAGCCAAAGCTGGCCTTGAACTTCTGATCCTCCAGCATCCATCTTCCAAACACTAGGACTACAGGGGCACAATTTCATCACACACGCTATGAAGTCTAAATTCAATATAGTACAGAAAATATACTTGTCTGAGTCCTGCCTTTAACAAAACATTTAACAATGTGTATACTGGGCCGCATTTCTTCTTTTTTGAGACAGGATTTCTTCAGTATAGCTCCAGCTATCCTGGCACTCACTGTGTAGACCAGGTTGGCCTTGAACTCAGAGACCCGCCTGCCTGTGCCTCCCAAGTCTGGGATTAAAGGTGTGTGCCACCATGCTTCACTGGGCCACAGTGATGTTTCTTTATCCTTTCACCTACTGGTGGACATCTAGGCCAGTTCCATTTCTTAGCTATTTTAAATAGTGCAGCAATAAATATGGATCTCATAATTAGTTCTGTAGGAGCATCTAAGAGGAGGAAATGCTGAATGTAGTTGAACTTTGGCTTATTTTTTTTAACTTCGTTATTTTCATGTTGTCAATAACTATGTATCTGCAAATTAACATTTAAAGTCATTATCATGGGGTGCAGCTCAGTTCAGAGCATTTGCCTAACATGCAAAAGGTCCTCCCTGCATCTGATTCCTAGTAGCTCTACAGAAAAAAAGAAAAAGGGTTGGAGAGATGGTTCAGTGAATGATGTTTGTGAGTCAGTGTGGGACCCCAGTTAACTCTCCAGTATCCATCTAGAAAGCCGGCGTGAGTGCAGTATGAATGTGTGCATCTAGTATCTCAGAGCTGTGGGGTGGAGACAGAATGGGGGGGGGGGGGGGGGGGGGGGGGGGGGGGGGGGGGGGGGGGGGGGGGGGGGCGGCGGCGAGCGAGGCTTACCTCCTTAATCAATGAGCTCCTGGCTCAGGAATAAGGCAGAGTGATGGAGCAGTACAGCCACATTAACATGCACGGTGGATAGACCTTACACTCTCATATATATGCCCGAATTATACACGCTATACTCTCAAACATACACATAAACAAGAAATAATGAAAAAGTAAAACTTGAAGTAATAAAAAAATCTAATTTTTCAACTAATTCTCGAATTTAAATACATATTAAAGAGAATAATCCTTAACAGGAAAAAGCAGTGAAATGTCATTTGATTTACATTGCAAACAAGTAAACATTATATGGAAAATTATAAATAGTAATTTATAATAATAATAAGGCGATAAGAGGCACATTGCTGGGGAGTAGAGCCTGAAACTGGAGAACAAGTCTCACTGTAACAAGCACGAAGACCTGGTCCCTGACAGAGATAAAGAGTTCAGCGACAGACTACAGGCACTGAGATCATTGCATAAAGTGGAGATTAACACAAAGCCTTCATCTTGATAACACAGGGAGACCCAAGAAATGGGATCACAAGACAAGATATACAACCAGTATTCCCGGCTTGCTTTCTTTTCATTTTTCTAGATCCAGGGTCTCACTAGCTGGCCTGGTACTTACTCTGTGGACTCGTGGAGACCATGGAGGGAGCCTGCCCTGCAGGCCAGCATCACCATGCCACGCTAGTTACAATTTTCTAATACAACAGCTCCTTCTCAGGTCTAGGGATGAGAGTACAGATGCACGGGAGAGGTGAGAGAAGGGGACTGGCACGGGTCCTCTGTGTGATAGTGTGTCAGCTCTCAATCTCAGAGCACAGGCTGCACAGGAAGGAAGAAAGTCCTTGGGGATAAGAGAAAAGGAGAGGAAGCCAAGATGGGAGTCAAAGACAGACTCTAGAGCTGGAAATATGGCCGGTGATCAAGAACTTGTCTGATGTGGACCTGGCCCTGCGCTCAGTTCCCAGAATCACAGAACAGCAAGCCACCAAACAGAAACTCCATTACTATACCTGGGTTCTGGGCTCAACATGACCTCATCTGAGAGACTGCATTAGCATCAAGCATAAAAATATCTCACTTTGAAGCGATTACAGCTTACTCAAAAAACTTAGTGGAATGGCTAAAATGAAAACCATCAAACCAACAAAATATACAAGGGCCGAGGAGAATGCAGAACCAATCTCACAGGATGCTCACAGAAAAAGGTACAGCCACCCTACAAGTGGCAACGTCTTACACAATCACACTGGAGACAACAATGTAAGTATCTCCCAGAAATGAAAACCAGTGACATAAAAACCAACATATGAATATTTGCAACAGTTGTTTCCCAAACCTAGGAGTAACTGAACCTCCTTAAGTTGGGGACAGGGAAGCACTAGGTGCTAGGGCAGGGAACTACCAATGCACATCACAGTGTGCTCAGATCTCCAATACATTAGACTGTGGGGAGGGGCACCCCTGCAAAGGTTACATGGTACGCTTCCACTTAAGACTCTGGAAAAAGTCAAAGCAAAGATGGAGAATAGATCAGTGGGTGGGAAATGAACCAGAGGGAGTTCTGGAAGACAGGACTCTAAGTCCTATCGACAGCGATGGCTATACATCTAGCTACATTGACAGTCTACTGAAACAACACATTTAAAAAAAAAAAAAAAACTCTACTTATTCAAGAATTTCCAATGTATTGATTTTTTTCTGGCAATTTTTGTTTGTTTTTTGTTTTTTGTTGTTTTTGTTTTTGTTTTTGAGACAGGGTTTCTCTGTATAGCCCTGGCTGTCCTGGAACTCACTTTGTAGACCAGATTGGCCTCAAACTCAGAAATCCGCCTGCCTCTGCCTCCTGAGTGCTGGGATTAAAGGCGTGTGCCACCACTGCCCGGCTTCTGGCAACTTTTATGGAACGGTCTACTGGCTATCTTCCCAATGCTCAATCTATTAATCACTTATAATAGGATGTGCCGCCAACTTTTGGACCAATTGAAATTCCTCTGCTTGGAGAAACCAGTGGATACCTCAACCCAAAGTAATGGCTTTAAAATATCATTTCAGTTTTGGAATGTTTGACCTTTTTGTCTCTCTTGGGCATCTCTCACTTCTCTGACTTGGCTGTCTGTCTCTCCCTCCTCCATTTTGAATGGTTGTCTATTCTGTCTGCAGTTTTTCTTTCTGAGCTCTCCTGGAGTGGCCCTCAGACCTGAGCTCACGTCTGTCGTTCCTGTGGTTCACCCTTCCAGTTAACTTTCTGCTGTCACTACTGACAGGTCCCTCTTGTGGCACACTTCCCCATGTGTAAGACAACCCACCTTTTCTTTTCCTAAGTTGTATTCACTAATATGTTCAGGTCAAGCTTAAACTAATGAACCAATTAAAAGTGGATCATCCGGTGTCTCCTTTTTACCTGTGATCCTTTGACATCTTAGAGCACCAAACCGGCCTCCTTTTTATGCTCACTGACAGGCCAGTGCCTACCTAGCTTTATCCAGGGACCTCAAAGTTAAGTCCGGAGACCAAACTCTCTCTCCTTTCTTCCTCCATCTGGTCTACACAGCTGCTCTGAAAAGAAGCCCTCCTTCCAGGTTCCAGAGCAAACCAGTGTCTCTCATACACGGTTGCCCCGAAATCACAGCTGTCCCAAATGGGCAGGGTAGGGAGGAAAAGGACTTCCTGAGGAGAGGGTGTGTTTGTGCTAAAGGTGCAAAGGAGCTCTTTAATTCTGATTAACAAAGCTTTATCAAGACAAGCCTTCCTGCCCCAACAATACCATGCCAGCCTCTTGGCTTGACCTTTGGCCTCAACATATCCATCATCCCCAACTGATTTCCCTGGACACTCACTTTGAGCCTTT
Organism: Mus minutoides; assembly: GCA_902729485.2. Classification (NCBI taxonomy): domain Eukaryota; kingdom Metazoa; phylum Chordata; class Mammalia; order Rodentia; family Muridae; genus Mus; species Mus minutoides. The sequence continues at coordinate 702,343 of LR749625.1, read as the reverse complement.
CACATTTGTCTTGTCAAGATGACGAAACTAGCTCCTCTCGTGTGTCTTTATTTCCCCTCCTTCTCCCTCTGACTACACGTCATTCCCTCTTGACATTAAGTGCAACAGGTGTTCCAGGATGACCACAGCCAGAGTGATCCATCCTTCCTCACTGAACTCTCACAACCGGTACACATTGGCCTGTGGATTTCCTTATTAAATTCAAAGGTCATATTCATCAACCTTCCAAACTCTGTAATTTTAATAACCCATGGAAAGTACACATTCTTTTTGTTTTGTTTTGTTTTGTTTTTCGAGACAGGGTTTCTCTGTGTAGCCCTGGCTGTCCTGGAACTCACTCTGTAGACCAGGCTGGCCTCGAACTCAGAAATCCGCCTGCCTCTGCCTCCCGAGTGCTGGGATTAAAGGCGTGTGCCACCACGCCTGGCGGAAAGTACACATTCTTGGTTAAATCAGTCTAAGCCTCGATGTCTTTAGTTCTTATACTAACAAGACTTGAGTATGGTTTTTTTTTTAATGATTAGATCAATAGATTTTTAAAAGATTTATTTATTTATGATATGTAAGTACACCGTAGCTGTCTTCAGACACTCCAGAAGAGGGAGTCAGATCTCATTAAGGATGGTTGTGAGCCACCATGTGGTTGCTGGGATTTGAACTCAGGACCTTCAGAAGAGCAGTCACTGCTCTTAACCGCTAAGCCATCTCTCCAGCCCTTGAGTATGTTTTTTAAAGCTCTTTGAATAATTTGTTTTCAGGTATCATGACACAAGTGTGTGAATTCTTTAGAGACCATGCCAGTGTAAATTAGCATTTCACACACATACCTAAGCAATGATAACAGCTGACTTCGCTTTAACTTACCAGTGGTTCTCACAAGAGAAGCACTGACTTAGCACTGACTTAGCGAGATGTGAAGTTTGCCCCTGAAGCAGCAGCAATTCTAGCGTCTAGGATCTGAATTTCAATAGGGAGGGCTTAAATCACAGCACAAGCACAAGGACAACCTGAGTGTCTACTCTCTATGTTTATTTGGGGACAACACAGGCCCTTCAGGCTAAATGAGACCATAAAGATCACTTTTTACTCTGGAAAAATTCATAGAAGATACATGACCACAGTAAGAAAGTCTAAGCCTGGGCTGGAGAGATGGCTCTTCTAGAGGTCCTAAGTTCAAATCCCAGCAACTACATGGTGGCTCACAACCATCTGTAATGGGATCTGATGCCCTCTTCTGGTGTGTCTGAAGACAGTGACAGTGTACTCATCTACATAAAATAAATCTTAAAAAGAAAAAAAAAAAAAGGAAAGAAAGTCTAAGTCTTTCCACCAAGAATCCAGATTAAAAAAAAAAAAAGCAACAAACTCACTCCATTCTAGGTTATAAGTAATACCTTCCAATAGAATGGCAACAGATCTCACCAAAATATATGGGCATTAATTTATTCCTTTGCACATCAGAGTTTGGGCATCGCAGATTAATCAAAAACAACATTAAATTTTAGCTCTGTAGTATCTTTTTAAAGGAGGTTGGCAAAAGGGATTTGTTCTGCGTAGGTGATTTCCATAGCTTGTGATCCTACTAACTGTCACACAGAATTCGAGCTCCTAGTTTTGTGATGTGATAGCCTAGGAATTTGCTCAAAATAATAGTCTAATAAAAAGGACTTGACATCCTCTAGTGGTGAAACACAAACCTGTTTCCAAGACAATTGCATTTTCTAGTTCTTGCTTCCCTTTGACTACGGACAAGGAAAATACCCCAGTTAACCAAGAGAACTGTTCTACCTCAAGAAAAATGACTTTTTAAAAATAATATAATTATAAAAATTATAATATAATCACAACCCTTATATCTGCAGAACTGTTTTCTGAATGTTGCATTGGTATAGTACCCTTTAAATACATAGTATGCTGCCAAAGTTCACTCTATCTGAGTCCTACACATACACATACATAGGCCTTTAATCTTGAACATATCACAGGTATTGTTTCTGTAATAACCCGAGACTTTAACCTCAAGTCTTGAAATATAGCCTTTGCAAAAGGACATAATTTAAGAACCACTCAAGGTTGGATTCTACCTCAAAGTAATTATATACAAAAGGAATACGAAGGGAATGCTGTAGGAAAGAAGTTGCTGTTTGTGGCTGAGCAAGAGGACACACAAGGAATCTGGGACTCAGGAGGCTGAGGTGCTGACTCCAGGAATACAGGACAAGACCCCCATCTCAAGCAAAAAAGTCAATGAAAAAAAGTGGCATGTTTGAGGTGGTAACTCTTACTTCTTGGTGGCAATAAAACACAGGCTTAGGTACCCCTCTCATTCAATAAATAAAATCCCATATAAACCTATGATTTAAAAATAATAAATTGGAGGGCTGGAGAGATGGCTCAGCAGTTAAGAGCATTGACTGCTCTTCCAGAGGTCCTGAGTTCAATTCCCAGCAACCACATGGTGGCTCACAATCATCTGTAATGGGATCTGATGCCCTCTTCTGGTGTGTCTGAAGACAGCTGCAGTGTACTCATATAAATAAACATAAATAAATAAATCTTTAAAAAATAAATTGGAGTGTTTGAATGTGTATAATGTGAAATGTGAGTATAAAACTGAAGTTCTACATTCAGATAAAAGTCACGGGTTTTAGCCGGACGTGGTGGCGCACGCCTTTAATCCCAGCACTTGGGAGGCAGAGGCAGGCGGATTTCTGAGTTCAAGGCCAGCCTGGTCTACAAAGTGAGTGCCAGGACAGCCAGGGCTATACAGAGAAACCCTGTCTCGGGGAAAAAAAAAAGTCACAGGTTTTACACATACAGAGCATAAGTTGTCAACATTTAAACAACCTTGTGTTCTTTCAAAATAGGGTTGCCTGAATTTTAAACAATACATTTACAGGGCAGGGAGACAGCTCAGCAGGTAAAGAGGCCTGCGGACCCGAGGCCAGTCACTAGGACCTACAGTGTAAAGAGAACAGATTCCCACTGGTTGTTCTCTGGCTCCCCCACCACACAAATACACAAAATAAATGTAATTAAAATATGCTAAGAGCCAAGCATAATGGCTTACTCTACTGGTATTCCCAGTAGAGGTAAAAGATTTTGAGTTTGAGGCGAGTCTGGGATAAATCAGAGTTAAAGCCTACTATGTACCTAAATATGGAGACTGTCTCAAAAAAACAAACTAAACCAAGAGTACACTTTACATTTCCTTTCTTTAGCATCCACCGGCACAGGTGTTGTTGAGTACTTAAAGCAAAAATAGAAAAATGGGAGAAAATACAAGACCAGAAATATATAATATACACACACCTACGCATTTATGTGTTGGTCATATATAAAACATGTTTATTTGAAATTTAAATTTCAAGGCAAAGATGTGGAGGAAATGTTTACTAGCAGGAAATAATAGCCAATAAATTCTACTTTTAATGAAGAGCGTATTTCAGGCTGGTGAGATGAGAATGTTTAGGTAAAGGCACTTACTGCCAAATCTAAGTTTCAGTCTCAGAACCCACTCTTACAAGTTACCTTCTGATCTCCCACACGCATGCTGTGGCATACACACAACGCACAACAAAGTAAATAAATATAAAATTTAAGAAGACTTAAGAACACATGGTTGATTTTGCATCCTGTTAAGACACATGGATCGTTCATTCCTTAACACGATCAGGCACGGGGTATACTCCATTTGCAAGTTCGTTTATGTCTGAACAAGTACCAATGCAGATCTACAAAGCATTCAAGGACAAACCGATGCCTATTAAATCACTAACATTTTCCCCCCAGAAGCTGTTACTTATCTGTGTCTTATTCACAACTAAGAATGCCCTGGGCTGGGCAGCCTGAAGAGCTCCCAGCTCATCAAGCTCCCTAAACAATTACTCAGGCATCGCCTCTACACCCAGACCAAAATAAAGATCACCGATCTTTCAAACGCAGAAGACAAAAAATCAACCACCTTTCTGTATGCAGCGGGACATGGAAATAAATTCAGGACACTGTGTGAATCTTATCCTCAGTTGTAAATCTTTAGAGTTTAGGTACATTCGCAGATACATATTGGAAAACACTAAGCTCTAAGGGCCTTGCGTGTGTTAAAAATAAGCACGCCCTCTAAACGAGTATGTTGTGGTGGGGGTGGGAGGTGGAGCGCGTTTTGCATTTAGAAAACAATCACTTCTGGTTGTGGGTGTACAGAAGCAGTAACAGCTTGCAACTGCGGGGTCTGCAACTTAACATTTCTTTAAAATAACAAGGCGCCTCCCGCCCCCACGCCAAGGGTAGGAAGGTACGAGAACAGCTTACTCCGCCAAGGATTAGAACAGGGGGTTAAGAGGGAGGATATGATTCGCAATACAGTCCCCGACGACGAAGAACAAAATCACGAGGGGGTGTGGGGGAACTTGGCTTCATGTTAAGGCGAGATGGACACGAGTGCGAAGACCTTCCGAGGGTGTGAGCTATGTCCCTTGCGTGTCCCCGGTGGCTGTTCTGGAGGCAGATTGTCAACAGCGAGCCTGAGGGCCGAGCCCGGGAGGCAGAGCCAAGGCTCCAGCTCTGGCTTTAGAGCCACAGGAAGAGTCGGGCTCCGTGCTCTGGGGGAAGGCCGAGTGCCGAGGTCCGGAGCCGCTCACCGCTCAGCCATCCGCCGGACGCCTCGGCTCCGACCCCGCTCCCCCGCCCCGGTCCCCTGGCCGCCCTGCGCGCCCCCGCCGCCCGGACGCTCCGAGGCTCAGTCTCTTACTCTTCCCGGGACCCCCGACAGCCCCCCGACGCGGCCCCGCCGCTCGGCTGCTCTGAGGCTCAGATTCTCACGGTTCCCCGACCTCCCCGGCGCGCCCCCGTCCACCCCGCGCGCCCCCGACCTCCTCCCGCGCGCCCAGGCCTGCTTCCACCTGTTGTGACCCACGGGCGCTCGGCGTTCGCCGGTAGCGCGGACCCCGAGGGATCGCTGGCTCCGGGGACCGCGACCCCCGCCCACTCCCGCGACCCCCTCCCGTCCCAACCGCGCCGTCACCTGGGTCGCTCTGCGTAGCGCCGTCGCCGCCCCTGTGGCCGTCGCCGCCAGCTCCCTGCTCCGCCATGGTGCTCCGATGACGCGCCCGGAGAGCCGCTCCGCCCTCTCTCCCTCGGCTTCGCTCCCGCCGGGCCCCCGCCCCCCGGGCCCGCGGCCCAGACAGGTGAGCGGCGGCCTGCGCGGGCGTGGGGCGGGGACGGCGAGCGCTGGCCCGACGCCGCCGGGGCTCGGCGCGCCCCCTGGCGGGCAGGTGCGGCGTCGCAGGCGCCCCGACGGACGCGGTCGGAACTAGTGTCCCAGGCTGCGGGTCCTAGCCACCGCCTAGCCACCGCCGCGCCCGAGCGAGCGAGCGAGCGAGCGTGACGAGCGGCCACCCGCGGCCCCGGTGCGGCGGCGGCGGCAGCGGCAGCGTTCGAGCGCTCTGTTCCCCTTTGAACTCTGAAGCCGCCAGGTCAGTTTCGGCTCGGTGCGGACTGGAGTTCGTGCCGACAGTCGCCCAAGGAGCCGATGCCACGTGGAGAGTGAAGTACACCGGCTGGGCTCCGCGCCGCGATCCAGACTCCGCCTGTGTTTTGGGAAACCTTCGCCGGTGACCCTAGCTTTTCCGTGTCTGATGCCCCAGCACGCACGTTAGTGAATCCTGCAGTGACTGGCGTGGCGTTTCTTTTTCTTCGTTTCCAATTAGTAAACTGTCTTGTGACTATCTTGTTCAGAGCGACCAGAGGCGTGGGGTAGGCAGTTTTAAAAAGAAACATTAGCGACTGAGAAACACATTTTCTGCCGGAGCGGGCAAAATAAACGATAAGCAACAAACTGCTGAGGGGGTGGTTAAGTAACCTACAGAAATGGAAACTGAAGAACAGAGCAGCCTACCGATTCCGCCTGCTCACACAGAGAGGCACGTGCCCACCCTCGGTTAGCTGAACAGATCCAACGGAGCTCTTTATCCTTTGAAACCCCCACATAATGTACCGGAGACAGAAAAGTGTCAGAATACAATCCTTATTTACAGTAGCTGTCACTCTAAGCCCAGGATTGGAGTGTATCACTTCATTTACAGGCTTTCTGGTAATAGCACCAAGCCCACAGTGGAAGAGGCAAACAGAGCTTTGAACAGTGAGATAGTCCTACATCAGGTTCAAACCAATCTTACCAGGCTTCTAGTCCCAGGTAAGCAGAGACCAGGTTGTTGGCCTCAGCTCAAGCACCAGGAAAGATGTCTGACTTTGTGAAATCAGGAGAGTTCAGGACCTTTCCTCGAACGGCAGAAAGACTCTTAGCTGAATGTAGTTAGTTCAACTATTTGGCAGACCCCTGGAAAAGGAAGGTAATTTATTTCCAAGCTTCTGATTGGCGTTAACTACACAAGTCAAGACATTAATCATACTAGATATTTCTGTTCTGTTGGTGTTATTTGTTTAGCTATTTTATTGGGTTTTTATATCTAACACTCTTTCGACCTTTATTCCACCCTTCCAACCCTAAGTAGTTCAGGAGAGAAAGGTGAGAGAGGAAAGAAAGGGGACATAGACCTCCATAGGCCACTTCCTGTTGAGTGGGGCAAGTCCAGTTATGTAGTCCAGCAATAGCAAAAACAGCAACAAACGGCTCCTGACTCCCTCATTTATACCCCTCCAGAGTGCCCAGAATTAAACTATCTGCAGCTGGCAAAGATCACGCCCCTGCTAGTGCTCGAGGTAGATCATAATCACCTGCTGTGAAGCAGCCTCTTATCCCACACCTGGGATTAAAATAAGAAAAGTCACATAACATACTGGGATTTTTTGTTTGTTTGTTTTTTTGGGTGTTTTTTTGGGTGTTTTTTTGTTTTGTTTTTTGAGACAGGGTTTCTCTGTATAGCCCTGGCTGTCCTGGAACTCACTTTGTAGACCAGGCTGGCCTTGAACTCAGAAATCCGCCTGCCTCTGCCTCCCGAGTGCTGGGATTAAAGGCGTGCGTGCCACCATGCCCCGCTCATACTGGGATTTTTAAGAACCCAAAATTCTCAGTACACCATCCCACCTTACTCCCTGAAGCAGGAGAATCATCAGGAGTTTGAAGCCAGCCAAGGCCAAATATTGAGACCCTGTCTCAGAAAGAGAAGTCATTGAGGAGTGTTCGGCAGTAGTTGACCCAGTGTGTGCTTACCCTCCTGTTCTTCTGATTATTTGTGTTCCAAGTTAAACGCATGGAGGAGAGCCGGGCGTGGTGGCACATGCCTTTAATCCCAGCACTCGGGAGGCAGAGGCAGGTGGATTTCTGAGTTCGAGGCCAGCCTGGTCTACAGAGTGAGTTCCAGGACAGCCAGGGCTACACAGAGAAACCCTGTCTCGAAAAGCCAAAAAAAAAAAAAAAACCAAACAAACAAACAAAAAAACGCATGGAGGAGGACACCCATCTGCACCTAAGGCCTTGGACAGACTCCTCTTCCAGTGTCTGCTACACAGTAGATGGTTAATTCAGGGAGGGAATGACATCTGTTAAATGTCAGATGCTACCATACTGTCCTTTAGGTTGTACTTTTTACTAGGAACACAGAAGCCATCTGCCTTGAGTTCACATAAAGTTCTCCTGATCCCCCACTTCCCCTTCCCAGGGGAAGAGCTGAGCCTCAGGCACCCCGTTTCCATTCTGCCTCCTTTTCTCCCCATCCCCTGGATACCCCTCCACCCAGGGCCATTGGATAATGTACAGTTTTTCTTGCTCATCTACAGTAGCTTTCCAAGTCACAATATCAAGTTGCTGCGGGCTTTCCTATCAGTTATCCCTAGATGTCTTCTGCCTCCACCTCGATTGCTGGGATGATGGGGGACACCACCATCCGAGGGTCCACACGATATTCTGTGGAGTGGATCCTACCTTATTCTCTATTGGTTCACTCCCAACTAACTAGGGTTTTACTCCTTCCCCAGACTCCTTTGTTGATGTAGATCTCTCTTCTTCCTGTTTCCTCCGACATCATACTCTCCAGAGTTTAAGTCACATCTTTCCTAACTCTGCTTTGTCTCTTGGGATCCTCCACCTTGGTCACTCTCAAGTGCAGAATGTATATTCCTGACCTCAGTGCCAACCTTCTCCAATACATTCTTTGGTTGTGTGTGTGTGTGGGGGGGGGGCTGGTTTGGTTTGGTTTTTCAAGGCAGGGTTTCTCTGTGTAGCCCCTGGCTGTCCTGGAACTCACTCTGTAGACCAGGCTGGCCTTGAACTCAGAAATCTGCCTGCCTCTGCCTCCCAAGTGCTGGAATTAAAGGCGTGTGCCACCATGCCCGGCTGTGTGTGTGTTTATAGGTATGCATGTAAGGAAGTATGGAGATCAGAGGCCAACCTGAAGGTCGACCTGAAGGACAATGTTGACCTTTGTTTTTGAGACAGGGCCTCTCATTTCGTCCAGAGCTTGCTTCTACAATGGCTGGCCAGCAAGCCCCCAGGGATCTGCCTGTCTCTACCTCCCCAGTGCTGGGATTACAAGCATGCACACCACCATGCCTGGCTTTGGCTTTGTTTCTGTTTGTTTTTCTGGAAGTTGAACTCAGGCACTGTACTGACTGAAGTACCTTCCTAGCCTAGTTTCAACATTCTTTGTACAATCCTGTCATGACACTCTGCTCTGAATTCAACGTATCGAGAACATCCTGGATGAGTTTTTACCTTTGAATCTTTCTCTTACCCACCCAGGCTCAGCATTTATCCCATCCTCTCCCTCGCCATGAGTTTGGGTACCCATGAAGGCCAGCCGGAGGCAGATTCCCCTGGAACTGGAGTTAGTGGGAAGAGTGGAGAATTGGGAAGCAAACTTGGATCCTCTGGAAAAGAAGGAAACAGTCTTAACCACTGAGCCATTTCTCCTGTCCCCAGGTGCCTGGTCTTTAAGGTGGCAGGCCTTCTGTTGTTGTATACAGTGTTGCTGTATTGAACCTACAGTCTCACATTGGGCAATCAAGTGCTCTGTGAAATTACTGAAGTATCTAGGTCACCTGAACATGAATCTAGGCCTGGCATGCTGATGCTAAAGACCTTCCTAGAACGAACCTTTCATGAACATGAATCCACAATGGGACAGCCTTCTTTTGTGTCTGAGAAACAGGGTGTTAAGGAAAGCCTAGTGGTCATGACCTGGGAACATAGTGTGTGCTTTAAAGGCTCAGAGACAATGGGAACATAGTGTGTGCTTTAAAGGCCCAGAGACAATGGGAACATAGTGTGTGCTTTAAAGGCCCAGAGACAATGGGAACATAGTGTGTGCTTTAAAGGCCCAGAGACAATGGGAACAAACTGTGTGTTATAAAGGCTCAGTGACAAGGAGAGAGAAGCAGAGTGGGGAGGGTGGCAGAGAAACAGACAGACAGACACTGGAGGTAGGAGAGACTGAAGGAAAAAGATATGAAGAGTTGGTTGAAAGTGGGTAGCTTGCTCCTATGTGCATACAATATAAAAGAAGCACTTAAGGCCCTGGCAAGATGGCTCAGCAGGTAAGGACACTGACTGCTCTTCTGAAGGTCCTGCGTTCAAATCCCAGCAACCACTTGGGGGCTCACAACCACCTGTAATGAGATCTGACACCCTCTTCTGGTATATCTGAAGACAGCTACAGTATACTTATGTATAATAATAAATAAATCTTTGGGCCCACCAGAGTGAGCAGAGGTCCTAAACTCAATTCCCAACAACCACATGAAGGCTCAAACCATCTGAACAGCCACAGTGTACTCATATACATAAAATAAATAAATAATTTTTTTAAAAGCACTTAAACCATTGGAATTAACGAAATGACCTGTGTCTTAATGCAGAGGGGACCGGCTTTCTTCAAAGTTTCTGCAAAGGATTCAGACTAATGATCTGTCCTCAGAGGTGAGGTGTTTTAAACAAGATCAACCCTGTTGCTGTCAAGTGAGAACATTTTCTTTTCTTTTTGTGTGTTTTTTTTTTTTTTTTTCGAGACAGGGTTTCTCTATGTAGCCCTGGCAGTCCTGGAACTCACTCTGTAGACCAGGCTGGCCTTGAACTCAGAAATCTATCTGTCTCTGCCTCCCGAGTGCTAGGATTAAAGGTGTGCGCCACCACGCCCGGCTAAGTGAGAACATTTTCAAGAGAATATTTTATATACTCAGACGCAATGTGATATACTATCCTTTTAGTTTCACATAGAAATAAAGGCCATTTCTGTTTTATTGGAGACTTTTTTAAATTAAAAAAATTTTTTTTTAGTTTTTCGAGACAGGGTTTCTCTGTATAGCTCTGGCTGTCCTAGAACTTACTTTGTAGACCAGGCTGGCCTCGAACTCAGAAATCCACCTGCCTCTGCCTCCCAAGTGCTGGGATTAAAGGTGTGTGCCACCACGTCCGGCATTGGAGACTTTTCTATGGGTCAAATCATGACTTTCAAATACCTCTCCCTTGATTCCAGCCTATGGAATGCACATTCCTGTGTGTATAGGAAATTAATTTTATTTATCAACCTAGGAGCTTCAGACCTCATCCTGCTTACATAGGAAGGTTCATAAAAATATAATATTTGGCTCAAAAATTTCCCCCAGATGTGAGAACCACATTAAGGAGACAGAAAAGGCAGTGGTGTCCATTAGGATCCTCTTGCACACCACTTGAGATATGGTACGGTATCTTACTTTTTCAAGGTAACTTGGGGTCATGGGGAAAATACATCGAGTCTAAAATATTCACCACTCTCTTGTCCCCCCACCCCCACCCCCACTTGCTGTCCCTAGGGAACGAGCTGGATCCCAGCAGTCCTTTCATTGCCTGAACAGAGAGAGACACATTCTATTTGATGTCATAGAGGAAAACAAAAAACACAAAATATAACCGAGTTATTTGGTGCATCTGCACAGAGTAAGAATTCTCGGGACTTTGTCAAAGTAGCACGCCAGCAATCCTTTTACTCTTATGTAAATATAACACAACGGGTGGGTAGCTTTAGAACAAGCTAACATCGCTGTGATCCAGAATGGGCAACTGGTACCGTTCAGTAGTACATAAACCCCTCCAACAAACACACCCTCGGCCAGAAACTTAAGTTATAAAAGACAGTCAATACAACAATCAGTACAGAGTAGAAACCATTACTCTCAGTCTCTGCACACTTTAAAAAACAAAACAAAACAAAACTTTATACAATGACTGAAATGATGCATTTCTGCTCAGACACTTGGGCACACGACACACACAGAGAACCCTAAAAAGCCGTGGTCACATTTTGGTTTTGTTCCAGTGGTATGCAGTCTCACGGAACAAACGTTCTGTCTTTTCCGTGATAAACACCGGATTGAAACGCAATAGCTGCTGACGTAAAAAACCTCTCCGTCAGAATGTGTAGACTAAAGCAATCCTGATGTTACAACTCCAGTCAGGATTATTCTGAGAGCCTTTACGAAGAAGTCCGTAGGAATTTTGTAGAAATAGAAGTTAGGAAGTTTCAGTGTGTTTTGTCAATTTCTTTCTTTCTTTCTGACACGAGTAAACAAATACTGGATTTAAAGTGCAGCTTCCTCCCCTCCTCCCGTCCACTCCCCCTCCCACGAGGAGAGCAGTTCTAGATCAATGTTCGGAATCTCCAGTCAAGGTCACCCTGGCGGCAGTCAGCATTTGTTCCGAAAGTCAATGATGGCCTTCCACAGCGTGCACAGCATCCCGCCCCTGTTTAAAGTCAGAAAAACAAACTGAAGAACATGCTCGGTCACTAGGAAATGCCCTTGAAACAGAGAAAGGACTTCTCCACGCCCAGGTCCTCTGGTGAGAACATGTCGAGCCCAGGCTTATCAGGCTGTATGTGTCCTGTGTGCACTGTATCCCACCACCCTTACTCCTCTCCCTCTCATTACCGAAAGTATCAAGGACAAAACATCATTTTACATTTTGAGCCTTTTTGAAATGTGATATATATATAAATGTTGTTTTGTTTTTGTCTTTCAAGACAGGGTTTCTCTGTATAGCCCTGGCTGTCCTAGAACTGGCTCGGTAGACCAGGCTGGCCTCCAACTCACAGAGACTTACCTGCCTCTGCCTTCCAAGTGCTGGGATTAACAGCATGTGCCACCACCACCCAGTATATTTGTCTTTATAGAGGTGGTTGTGTGGGCCAGGAGAGAAAACTGTGACAATAAATTGTACCAGATCATAAAAACTGCCCCAGCTGGTAGGCAAGAACCACATCTGCTATTTTACCAGAGGACCGCAGGCTACGTTAGAGCTCTTCTTCAGGGCAGCCTTGAGGGCGTTTGGATGTCTTTGCTCTGCAGTCTTAGTTAAGAAATCTCCTCCCGTTGACTGTCCCATACTTAAACAGAAATACTAGTTATTAAGAGTGTCCCCAAATAGCCTCATCCAACTAATTTAGTTTAGTCTAAGGGTTGAAAACCAGACACAGCCCTTCCTGATCCTGCAGAGCTGGTTAGAGACCCCGCAGGGCAGGAACCCAAACTTCCTGTTCTAAACCCAGGATTCCTTCTGTCAGGAAAACCAAACATCAGGGGAAGAAAGCAATACCTTAGTCTGAGGCACTTCAGATCATCACGTGTGACGTAGTAAAGAACATCCACTAGCGTGTAATCCTCAGCCAGAAACTGCAGAGAGAGCAAAGCATGCATACGGTAGGATGCTGTGTATACTGTGAATAAATAAAATCTGCCCTCAAGGCAAAGGTTGCTAATAATTAAGAGTGAACCTAAGAGGAAAGCCATAAAAAACCCACAACCTGCTGGAATTAATAAAGGAAAAGCCTTCTGGGGGCTGGTGAGATGGCTCAGCGGGTAAGAGCACCCGACTGCTCTTCCGAAGGTGATAAGTTCAAATCCCAGCAACCACATGGTGGCTCACAACCATCCATAACGAGATCTGGCTCCCTCTTCTGGAGTGTCTGAGGACAGCTACAGTGTACTTACATATAATAAAATAAAATAAATCTTAAAAAAAAAAAAAGCCTTCTGATTACAGAATTAGAAAGACACACATCAGATGTGATTCCCATTGCTTACAGATTAGAAATGACTCGGGCTTAATACCACTTGTCATTACGCACACAGGCTGCTCACAGCTAGTGCGTGTATCGGACAAGTCCACTGCTCACAGCTCTTGTTCCCAAGTAGACAGGCAATATTCTTGGGACAGTATTGCCTATATGTAGTCTCTGAACTTACTTTCCATAACCAGTACCAGAGACCTTCCTGTAATCCCCTGCAAAGTCAGTCCTGGGTGGAAATAGAGCTTTTAACTTTAAAGCAAATGAAAGGGAAGATGGCTTAGTGGATCATGACTGTGATTTGAGCCCAAGAGGATAAATATTTTGGAGAACTTGGTTAGGCATACTGTTTTCCCTTAGCAAGAGAGTTATTTTAGCTTAGGTAGCAGTACAATGTTAAATGTATATTTCTAAGGAGACTCTAAGTTTTGTGTAGTGCATATATTGTGAAAATAAAAGTTTAGTTATTTAAATCTGTACACATAAATCTGAAGACAGTATTGTATTATTAAGAGGTCCTTTCTAGCAAATGGAAAATACACCATCTTAAAAATAGGAGTTTTTATTTCTACCTATGTGTAAGGATGTGTATCTGCATATGGATACGTGTGCAGAGTGCAGGCAGGCCTGGACCTCAGAAGAGGGCATTGGGTCCTCTGGTGCTAGAGTTCTAAGTGGTTGGGAGCCACCAGATGTGGGTTCTGGGAACCAAACCCCAGTATTCTATAAGAACAGTACACACTCTTGACTGCAGAGACATCTCTCTAACTCTCAAATAGTACATCTTAATAGGTCAAATGCTCTACATGTCAACTGTAAGTGTACAGTGATGAGAGAGGAATGTTATAATAGACACAATATGGTTTGAGTTGTGAGTATCTCTGACATAAACTCACCACTCACATCTGCTTTTGTCAAGTCGCGATTAATGGCTACTGCTTAGGAGAGATTAGTAACATTGCAAAAGAATGAAAACGTTAAGGCATAGCAGCAGAGCAGAGCATTTTCTTCATAGTTCTGTTTGTTTCTTGCTCTTCCTTACTTTCTGTCTGTAAACAACAGAATCTTTAGAGGTCATGGACAACTGTGCAGTGTCCACTCCTTGCCTTTGTGCATCTCCTACCCCATGGAGAATGAACTACCTTTCCTTGTCTGTCCTGTCCCTGTGTACATAGTTGGCCTACTTTACAGTATAGCCTCCTTTAGAGTCATTCATTGCCCTCCAGGAGAACTGCATACATGCATGTACCCATACACATATGCACATATACCACACCCCACATACACCATACACAAGCACATACACACCACACACAGACAAGCATACTACACATACCGATAGACAGACACACACACGTAGACACAGACAACCACATACAGTCATATACATACCACACACACAGACACACAGACATACACAGGTATGCACATACACCACACATACGCATGCGCTCACATACACCACACACATACACAAGCACACCATACACAGATACATGTACACACACACATGCACATATACAAAACATATCACATTCCATGCACAACACACATGTACATAACACATCACACACAGACAAGCATACCACACACAGAGACAGTCACGCACACAGACACATCCAACCACACATACTCATATACACACACCACACACACACCACATAGACACACACACACATGCACATATACCACACACACTACACACATTCACATATACAGGACACATAGACAAGCACACCATACACACACCTACACACAGAGGCACATGTGCACACATATGCACTCCACACACACACAGCCACACATACTCACACACATAGAGACAGACACACACACAGACCCCTGAAAACTCTGTGTCAGAATTTGCTAAGGTAAGACTTTTTTTTTAAATCAGGGGAATCCATTTGTCTTTCTAATGTATGAATTTGCGTAGGGCGGGACTGGCTCTGACTTGTTCAGCAGCGTGTCTTCTGTGCCTGAGGTAATGTGCCCGGCACTTCAGCAGTAGGTACAGAACTGAAACACCACGGTCCCACAGATGGGTCCTCTTTACCCGACTTATAGTGTCTTCATCAGCTCCATTTTCTCTCAGCCAGCCAGGAAGTTCAGAATCTTCCGTGGTCGTGCCAGGAGAGTTCAGGTGGCACACAGGAAGCCTGGGGATATCTAGAACCAAAAGTGGAGAGAATCTTTAGCTCCACAGAAGTAATGTGGAAACCCCAGGATCTGTGAGAATTTCTTGCTCATTTTAAATTATTAAAGACTTTCAGAGACGAATTAAAAAAAAAAACCAGATTGGCTGTATAAATGACAATATAAATACAACCCAGACAAGCTACTCTATTAGTAACACAGTAATTAAATGCACTTTATCCTTTCATATAATTTCTTAAAATTAATTTTGTGTGCACTAATTATGCCTTGTATTTTTCCTACAACCAAAAGAAATAGTTAGCAGAGTACTGTACAATTATAGTCTCTTTTTTGACTATTTGTAATATCACAGAAGAGCCGAACAGCTGAACAGGTAACTGTAGACACAGCTTCCTAATAATCAGCCAGGAAGAGTCAGCTGTAAGTCCTCATAAAATGTATTTCTTCCATGTTTCAAGCTATGGCCTTTTCTTATCCTATTTAAGTCTCTCCACATTCGAAGGGAGGAAAGCTGGAATCTGCTGGAGATAACTACAGGAGAACCAAAGTAGTACTGCTTGATTCTGGCATGCTCACTGTCAAATCTTCTTTTGCTTGTTTTCGGTTTTTTGTTTTTTTCTGAGACAGGGTTTCCCCATGCAGCCATGGCTATCCAACTCAGAGATCCACCTGCCTCTGCCTCCCGAATGTTGGGAATAAAAGGCTTATTCTAACAACACCGCCATCATTGTGAAACCTTTAAAAGGACTAAAAGAGTGGGGTGATTCTTGTTTACTTCAGTAATGCATTATCTCTGAAACCGAAACCATGAGCCTGCATTTTTGTTGTGCTCAGAGAAGATGGCCAGCTACTAAAGTTAAGAAAGGGATCTTTAAAAAGGAATTCTGGCTGGTGAGGGAGGGGGTCAGCTGCCCATGAAGCTATAACGTTAGCCCAGCTGCCTGCTGGCCTTCCCAGCCTCCCATGGCAGCCTAGACAGGATAACTGTGAAATCGTCTGCTGCTTACCTATGGGCTGGGACTTGAGTTTCAGGTGCCTAATTTCTTGGTCTTTTTCCTCAATGGCTTGATGTAGGAGTGCCTGTAACTCTCTCTCTTTCCGAACCAGCTCTTCGAGTAACCTGTGGGAGAGACTCTGGTTGGTGGATGGGATGATAAAGCAGGAGGTAACAGTGACTTTCTAAACGTGGGCTAAGCACAGGTAT